>CAWUFW010025738.1:0-41020 GCA_963921515.1 Calotriton arnoldi
CGTGGCACGTTCCCAACTGCATTCACCTGGTCTACGATCCTGCTCCACATTCTGTTTCTGGTGGCTACTGGTGTCTGTTGGACCTGGTTCCCATAGATTTGTGGGTGCACCTTGATGATCTCGTCGACCATGACCGTCAACTCAGTGGCAGTGTACTTAGGCATTCTTTGTGTTGCCATGGTGTGTGGTTTGGTATTTGTGGTGCTGGTGATGCAGCGCGAGAAACGAAATTCGTTTTATTTATTTATATGTGTACTTACCTGTAATTGCCCGTAATCCGTAGTTTACTACCCCCACCCTGCCCCTCCCCCGCCCCACGTAAGCGCCCGGCGGCACTCCCACCACCGACCGCTACTGGTATAGAGGTACTGCCCTTTCCTCTCAGACCTATCTCTGAGATGACAGGTGTGCACAGTAGCATGTGGGAAGAGAGACTGGCCTCTCTGCTGACACATCTCTCTCAGATGATGAGTGTGCATAGTAGGGTGTGTGAAGGGACTGGCCTCTCCTTTCACACCTCTCTATCAGATGACAGGCATGCATAGTGGTGTGTGGGGAGGGACTGCCCTCTTCTGTCAGACCTCTCTCTCAGATGACGGATGCGCATAGTAGGGTGTGGATAGTAACTGGCATCTCCTTTCAGACTTCTCACTCAGATGACAGGTGTGTGTAGTAGGGTGTATGTAGACAGACTGGCCTTACCACTGAGGCCTCTCTTTCAGATGATGGGTATGCATAGTAGTGTGCAGAGAGGGACTATCCTCTCCTTTCAGAATTTTCTCTCTCAGCTGACAGGTGTACATAGTAGTGTGTGAGGAGGGACTGGCCTCTTCTTTTCCACCTCTCTCTCAGATGACGGCTCTGTGCAGTAGAGTGTGTGGATGGACTGGCCTTTCCTTTCAGAGCTCTCTCTCAGATTACGTGTGTGTATAGTACTTTGTAGAGAATGGCAGGCCTGTCCTTTCAGACCTCTCTCACAGATGACAGGTGCGCTTAGTAGTATGTGTGGAAGGACCTGCCCCTCCTGTTAGACCTCACTCTCAGATGACAGGTGTACATAGTAGGGTGTGTTGAGAGAGACTGGCCTCTCCCCTAACACCTCTCTCTCACATGATGGGTGTGTGTAGTAGTGAGTGGAGAGGGACTGTCCTCCCTGCCAAAACCCCTTTCTGATAATAGGTGTGCATAGTAGAGTGTGGGAGGAGACTGTACTCTACTCACAACTCTTACCAAGGCGTAAATATTAGACTCTAATAAGGGACATCTCCAGTAATACTCTGTCCTAGAGTAGCAAGTGTGCTAACTACAGTGTATTCAAAGATCACCTACTCCTTTCTACTTTTCATGATCCCGCGAGAGTCTCGGAAGACCATAACATGTTTTTAAAAAAGAATAAGCCTTCTAATCATCACAGTACTTATCTCTTACACACTTCCTCTCAAAAACAAGGGCCACAATATGCATTCCTACTGATAGAGAGTATTGAGAACTCATCAATTCCTTTTCAGTATTCACAATCCTGCGACAGTCCTACAAGATTGTAAAAATTAGTTAAAAACAATGTACATTTATTATCTTCACAGTAGGTATCCCTTAGACACCTCGTCTCTAAAGCTTGGGGGACAGCATGCCTTTCTGCAGCCCCCTGATATAGCTTTTTTACTTCATTTTCACAACACCTCCAATTTTTCGCAGTAAACAGTAATGGTGGCCATTTCATTTCTTTACATTCCAGCAGCCAGCCAATCAGTGCGCTCGCTCTCACGGCTCCCATGAGAGCGTGAAGTCTCATGGGAAAAACAAGCCCCTCAACCAATCACAGGCCTCCATTTTTTAATTTGTGCTCTCACAGGACACTTGTGAGCCCAACTGTCAAAATATACAATTATTTTTCACCCTTAATTTCTCAAAAACTACTGAACGGATTTATACCAAATCACAGAAAGCACAATCTGTAGATCAAGATCTAGCTTCCTGCCGAATTTGGTGTAATTTTGTTCAGAAGTTTTTGCTGTAGCCCTGCCTAAAGAAGTCTATGGAGAATGCATAGGGATTTTACGTTTTGAGACCCCCTTCTTTCTCGGCCCCCGCTTGACAGATCACCCTGAAACTTTCCAGGACGGAGCTGAGTTGGATGAAAGTTTTTGGGGGAATGTTTCATGAAGATCTGTCAAATGGGGCCACAGTTATTAGAAACCAAAAACGCTCAGTCTTTGGAAAGCAGACCTAACCAAAGGTTAAAACTTAGCTATAGTTAGGAAAACGTTTTTCCATATACAAAACAAACTTAAATTACACAAACCTTTGAAATTTTAAGGTTATTGTTATACCTTTCATTTACAATGTATCCACCACATTTGTATTATAAGTAGTGCACCTCCATACATACTTTTTTTCAGGCTGCTAACCAGACAACACTAACTAAACTATAGTGGTGTTGAGTGGAATAGCATATTGTGGATTACCACTGTGGAGTGGTGCACAGTGGTTTATTGAAGACTGGCGTGGCATACAGTGGAGTGGGGTAGAGTGAAGTGTTTACAGTGGAGTGGTGTAGCGTTTAATAGCATGTATTGTAGTAGAGCGCCTTACAGTGGAGAGGTGTAGAGTGTAATAGCATACAGCGGGGTGGCATTCAGTAGAGTGACAACCAATGAAATGTCATAGAAAAGAGGGGCGTACAGTGGAGTGGAGTAGAGTGGAATACCATACAGTATATTGGCAAAGACTGAAGTTGCCTACAGTGTGACAGCATGCAGTAAAGTGGGGTAGGATGGGGAGACGCACAGTTGAACAGTGTAGAGTGGAGTACAGTGGAGTGGCATAGAATGGAATAGAGTAGAGTGGTGTACAGTGGAATGGGGTAGCATGGAATAGCATACAGTGGAGTGGTGTAGAGTGGTTTGGCATCCAATGGACTAGCGTAGAATGGAGGAGCGTAGAATGGAGTGGCATACACTGGAATGGCATAGAGTCGAATAGCCTATAGTGGAGTGACATATAGTTGAATAGCATAGAGTGAAGTGGGGTGCAGTGCAGTGGCATAGAGTGGAATAGCATAAGTGGAGTAGGGTAAAGTGCAGTGACGTCCAGTGTAGTGATGCAGACTGGAATGGCGCACACTGGAGTGACATATAGTTGAATAGCATAGAGTGAAGTGGGGTGCAGTGCAGTGGCATAGAGTGGAATAGCATAAGTGGAGTAGGGTAAAGTGCAGTGACGTCCAGTGTAGTGATGCAGACTGGAATGGCGCACACTGGAGTGGGGTAGAGTGTAATAGCAGAGAGTGGAGTGGCGTACAGTGGAGTGGTGTCCAATGGAATAGCATAATATGAAGTAGTGTAGAGTGCAGTTGCACACACTGGAGTGGTTTCGCGTGGAGTAGTAAACAGTGTAGTGGCATACAGTGAAACCACATACAGTGGAGTGCTCTAGATTGTATTGGCATCCAGTGGAATAGCATCCAGTGAAGTGGCGTGCAGTGCAGTGGTGTAGAGTGAAATAGTGTATATAGAAGTAAAGTAAAGTGAAGTGGTGTAGACTGTAGTGCCGTATAGTGTAGTGGGGTAGAGTGTAATAGCATACAGTGGAGTGGCGTACAGTGGAGTGGAGTTCAATGGAATAGCATAGAATGGAGTGGTATAGAGTGCAGTGGCATAGTCTGGAGTGGCATACAGTAGGGTAGTGTACACTGTAATGGCATACAGTGGAATAGTATACAGTGGAACAGCATAGAGTGGAGTGGCATACAATGGAATGCCGTAGAGTAGAATAGCATGTAGTGGAGTAGCTTATAGTGATGAGGCATACAGTGGAGTGGCATACACTGAAGTGGAGTAGAGTGGAGTTGTGTACAGTGCAATAGCGTAGAGTGAACTGGCATAGGGAGAGTTGCGGACAGTGTAATAGCAAAGAGTGTAGTGCTGCACAGTGGAGTGGCGTAGAGTGTAATAGCATATAGTGAAGTAGCATACTGTGGAGTGGTGTACATTGGAGTGATGTACATTGGAGTGGTGTACTGTGGAGTGGGGTATAGTGTAATAGCATTCAGTGGAGTGACATACATTGGAGTGGGGTCTAATGGAATAGCATAGAATGAAGTGGTGCCATACACTGGAGTGGAGTTTAGTGGCATAGTGTACCGTGGAGTGTTGTAGAGTGGAGTGGCGTACAGTGCAATGGCATAGAGTGGAATAGCATATAATGAAGTAGCATCCAGTACATGGCATACAGTGGAGTTGCGTATACTGGAGTGGTGTAGAGTGGAGGTGCGTACAATGCAACAGCATAGAGTATAGTGCTGTAAAGTGGAGTTGCATACAGTTGAATTGCATAGAATGGAGTGGCCTAGAGTAGAGTCTCATACAGTGGAGATGTGTAGAGTAGAGCAGAGTAGAGTGGGATAGCATACAGTGGAGTGGCGCACAGTGGAGTGGCATTAAATTAAGTGGAGCATCGTAGAGTGGTATGAGATACACTATGGTGGCGTATAGTGGAATACCATAGAGTGGAGTGGTGTATAGTGGAGTCACACACAGTGGAGTGGCTGACGGATGTATGTACAATTTAGCAGCAATGTAGATTATGCTGTGCAGGGTAGCGCAAAACAGCAAGTTGTGCTTCCTTCCGTTTCTCCAGATTAACCAATCAATGCAGGGCCACCCATGGTGACCTTGCGTTGCTTTGTATATCTGACTTAGGTAGTACGTTGCCCACGTGACACGATGTGTGACGCAAGGGTACCGCAATATAGTAATCCACCTAGGCCTCAATTATATTTTGGGCCACAGTATACCACGGTAGATTTGCAGTATGCTGTTGTACATTGTGATGACAAACCAGTATATAATTGGGTAATGGCTGTTTTTAGAAAATTAAAAGTCAGCCATATAATTTTTGCTACACTATGGCTATGCTCTGTGTTAGGGCCTTAGATATAGGTAAGTAGCAGGTTTTAGTTCACTACCTATGACCACTTTATTAAAGTCATCATAGGTAGGGAAATGTATTTATATATTTTATCATATATTTAAATAAGTTTTGCAGAGTACAGCGCTAGTACCTAGTAAGTCCTGTATTTTTTAGTACTTTTTTAATAGAATTAAATATGTTAAAAATTGTAAATACACTGTACTGCATGTTTGTGAAATATAGTGTATTACAGTGTTTTTTAAATTTTTCAAGATATTTCTTTTTTATGTACCGCTGTACTTTCAAGGTAGTACCGCGGTACTCCTTAACATTTTTCTAAAATACATAGAAAGTTATAACTATTTTTCCCTTCATATTTCTACTTCACTAAAGTCGTAATAGGTAGGGAAAAATATAAAATCTAATACTTACCTATATCTAAGGCCCTAAGACAGAACACTGGCAAAGTGGCCTTAAAAAAACATGGCTGCCTTAAACTGTTGTAAAGGCAGCCATTATCCAATCACATAATGACTTGCCATCGCCATGTACCATGGTAGTTTTGGAAAATTTCTCGAATGTCCGTGAAAGTACTGAAGTTATAGATATTATTGTCTTATAACTTAAAAAAATACTTACCCTACTTATCTGCAGTACCCAAAAAGGATCATATGAGCACCATAATGTACAATCCTGCCAAATTTCATGTAAATGCGTTCAATTGTTTTCGTGCTATATCGAATATAATAGTTTATGGAAAATGCATTGGTGAATAAACACATTTTGAGACCCACCTTTTATCTTTGTAACCCTTTAACGATTCACCACAAAAATTTCAATCACAAAATCTAGAAAATGCTATAGTTCAGGAAAGTTTTGTGGTGATTCGTCAAACAGTTGGAAAGTTATTAGGGAGCAAAAACCTAAGGAATTCCTATCTCTGGGAATCCTCACTATAACTACAGAGTGGCAATCAGTTTTAATGTGACTTCTTTCTTTTTCTCTATTGTATTTGTTATGTATTTGTTTAATGGGTTACATAATGTGGTGACCATAAATGTACCTTTTAGTTGTTCATGTAGTAATTCTGAAACTTTACATGTGCAGTCTAGTTTATTTTTGGGCTTCCTTGCCAATTTTAGTAGTATTGTGCTTCATATGAAGCCTAAAGTGAATGAAAGCCAATAAAAATTAAGATTACAATTTTTTTCCTAATAACCGATTATCATGTCCTCCATATAGAAGTTTGTGTAGCTCACTGTTAGGTCACCTTTCCATTTTGTTGCTCAGGAGTGCATAAGGAAGATGTTTTTTTTGGCTTGTTGGGCACAGTTTTATTTTGTGAGCCAGAGAGCAAGCAACGAAAGCTTATGTAGATTAAGATGTATTCTACTTGTTATGTATTTCTTTATTCGTTTCCCTTAGCATGTGACCATAAATGGGTCTTTCAGTTGTTCATGTAATAAACCTGAAACTTTACATTTGCAGTCTAGTTTATTTTTGGGCTTCCTTGCTACTTTTAGTTGTATTGTGCTACATTTGAAACAATGGATATCAATACATTTTTGGCCATTATAACTTCATAACCACTTCATAACATAGCTTGCAATAGCAACAAGGATAATCTAGGCACTATAATGTATATTCATGGCAACTTGAATCAAAATCCATTCAGCCGTTTCTGTGCTACGTCAATTACAAAAGTCTATGGAAAATCAATTTTCATTTCATCTTTGCAACCCCTTAACAATTCACCACAAAAAGTTCTATCATTACAACATGTAGAAAATGCTATAGGTCTGGAAGTTTTTATGGTGATTCGACAAACGAGTATAAAGTTATTAGGGAGCAAAAATCTGAGAAATTACTATCTCGGGAATCCTAACTATAAATACATAGTGGCTACTTACATATCTATCTGTCTATCTATCTATCTATCTGTATATATATATATATATATATATATATATATATATATATATATATATATATATATATATATATATATATCAGCACAACCCCTACTCCCAATGGAAGAGAGCAGGCACACAAGGGCTGCAGGATTAAGGCTTCTTTATTGATTCGGGCCTCCCTCAACCCAGCAACCAGGAGAGACGCGTTTCGGCTGCACCTAGCAGCCTTTTTCAATCTGGTAAGCGCCATTTTGTCAGCTTATTTAAAGTGTCTCAATCATAGATATAGATAAAATACAACATGTTATTTTAAAAAGAAGGGATATGTCAAGCACTATAATAAAATATAAAATGTGTGCTACATTATGATAAATCTAATGGACTTTCTGCACCTCCCAAATACATTGTAATATAAAGCATAGAGCACTAATATGACTTTACTAACAATATATGTGCAGTCCACAAAGATAAACATGATCACTGTGCACAAGTAGATGTAAAAACACCTTCTTACGTATTTAGAAACACTATCTTACTTTTACTTCTTTAAAAACAGCGAGAACCCCCTCAAAGTAGCACATTTGTATACCAGGTGCTGCATGTCTTTGTAACTTAAAGGAAATTTCATTGATGATTGCATTCACTGCTAGAACAAAGACTTGTACTTAGATCCTAGCCTTCGGATTTAAAGGATGGGGAAACCAATTACAGTCCGTTCATCATGTGCAGGTCAAAATTGAACTATCATAGGCACACAGAGAGATATTTCCCAAATGTCAGCTCTCACTGCGAACTTCAAATAAGCATTAATATACATATCGAGACAAGTCACCTGCCATGTAAGTAAAACGTACTATAAGTCCCATAATGCCTCATTGAGACATAAAATAGAGAAATCCCAACTCGTACATGGCATAGAGGAATTCACACTGCAAGATATGTTGTCTTTTGGTCTCGCTCGACTTTTTATGTTTCAGAGACAAGGAAAATCCATTTACTGTGTGCACAATGTTACAAGGCCTACGCAGAAATGAACAATATTATCCGGAATGTTGTTTGATTAATTGCACACTTGCAGAACCATTCTCAAATAAACAGCACATCCTCACGTCTTACTGTGAAACATCACCGACTCCTTTGGCAGCACCACAATAGCAAACTTGCGAGGTCGGGGGAGGACTTTACATGAAAATTGATAAGCACAGCAGACCTCACCGCTTAAGCCTCTGCTTTCACTGTGCCCAGTCACTAGAACTCCATCGGCAAGCTAAGTGAGACCGCAGGCCGACGTAGGGAAACACCGTTCCTGCGCTGAAAGTCATCAGGCTTCCTAGCGCCGAGTCCATACCTCCCCTTCAACCTGCTCCTCTTCAGACTCTTCCCAAGGTATGTTCTGGGGACTCGCCGGTCAAGCACTAGCCATGCTACCTCCTCCATTGTTGGGGTTACACCGGCGGCCCTATATATATATATACATATGTACCTATATATTCACACAAAAAAAGGTTAACGTTTGGAGAATTTGTCGGTGACAACATTAAGGTTGTAAACTAAAAATACCATGGAAACTCACCAGTTATAGCTAGCAGAGCTAACTATAACTTGCGCCCCGCCATGCACTGCTTATGACCTCACATATGACATCACTTATGACATATTCTATTACATCATTTATGATATCACTGATGACATCTTTGGATGTGCACAGTAGAGGATTGGCCGGCCTTGTGGCTAACCCACCTGGAGGCAGCCAACCCCCCTGCAGGCAGCCAACCTAATGCTGTGCATGGCCTTTCATCACACGCGGTGTGGGTTTGGCCACAGGGCCTGGCTTGGACCCTTTCCTCCAGGGCTTTAATTATTTGGAGGGGGCTGCGTGGCTCCCCAACCTAAACCTCATTAGGCCATGGGGGACCCCATCCCCGAGACTGTCTATTGTTTTAAAAAAGGGAAGAGGGGCCGCTTGGTCCCCCATTCCCCAGCCTCATTAGACCCTGGGGACACCATCTCCCAGGGCCTTGTGTATTTTAAGGAGGCAGGGACCGCATAGCCCCGCTCTGAGTCTCAATTGGCCTGCCCCCATCCTCCAAGGCCTTATGTATTCTAAAGGGGTAGGGGGCACATGTCAGCCCTCCCTGAGCTGTTTTCTGCCCCAGGGACCCCATCCCCTGGGGTCCAATCAATTTAATAAGGGGAGAGGGTGCACAGCTCCTCTCTCTGAGCTAATTTCATGGATCCCATCTCCTGGGGTTCAATGTGTTAATTAACGGGCTGACGGTCGCACAGCCCCCTCCTAAAGCCTTAAAAGGCCCTGGAGATACCATTTCCCACGGCTGTATTTTTTTAAAGAGGGTGCAGCTCCCCTACCCGAGCCTATTATGGCCCTGGGGACCCCATTCCCAGGGCCTCTATTTTAAATAGGGGGTGCCTCGGAGCCCACCTACGAAACCCACCAGACACTGTGTTGGGGGCTTCAGGGAGGAGCCCAAGGGCCCCCATGGCCCCAGCCTCCTCCTGCATGGTGCAGGAGCCGGCATTGCTCCCACTCGTAGGGAGCAGCTAATTATGCTGCTCCCTCCAGGAGAGAGCAATCTGTTGATCAGTTTCCCTGCCCTCATTAGTGCGGGCAGGGAAACAGATCACATGTCTGCCCCCAACTAGCGGGGGCATTTTTAAAGCTTCTACCCGCTATGAGCAGACTTTGTGCTTGTTCCAATTTGAAAGGAGTTTTATTAATGCTCCAGCCAGGTGGGAGCAAACACAAGTTTCCCTCCCCTCATCGGTGTGGGCAGGGAAACTGCTGTGTACCAGCGGTGGCCTCTCCAGGACATGGCAAGTGAGCCAGCCCCAAGGGATGGGGTCCCCAGAGCCAATAAAGGCTCATGGAGGGGGGCCGCAGAGCCCCTCTCTTTTTCAAAAGTGACAGCCCTGGGGGATGGGGTCCCCATACAGCCCTCTCCCCTTACAAAATACATTGACACTGGGGGATGGGGCCCCGGGGAACAATATTGTTCTGGGAGGAGAGCCACATGCCCTCTCCCCATATTAAGAAATCAGGCCCTGGAGGATGGGGTCCCCATGGCCAAATACAGCTCGGGAGGGGGACGCATGCTCCCCTACCCTTAATTAAAAATGTGGGCAGGCCCGGGCCACCATTTTTTAAAATCCTGATTGTGGCAAAAATGGCAGGTATTTTCGATTTTGACCCCAGGCGGGTCCTTCTGGGTCCCCCCATCGGGCCAATGGAGCAGAGTATCCCTACCCTGCCCCCTCATGTCACTTTGTTTTTAAAGTTCAGGACAAGGTACTAGGAGCCAGATGTATTAAAATGCAATTTAGCACTTCCTAAGAATCCATAGGAATCGCTATTTAGGAAATGCAAAATGATATGTATGGATTTATCGATTTCCTAATAGCGATTCCTACAGAGTAGGAATCGCTATTAGAAAATCGCAATTAGGAAATCCCATGCCATTCGTACCAATGGGTCGGTTTTGCATTTCCTAAATAGCGATTTCCAATTAGGAAATCTTAGGAAATGAGGATGTCTATGGGCATAAGACCCCCGTAAAGCACCCCAAAACTAGTGGTGGATATGTAGAGCACGCATATGCCCTAGGGGCATGTGTGAGCTCTATTGCACTTTAAAAAAGCATCTTGTGGTGATTTTTTTAAATTGCACATGGTTACTATTGACTTTGAATTGATGGAAATTGCATTTACTTAATGCTCATTTTGCATTTAGGAAATGCTTTGTACATGTGCTAAGAAATTGCAAATAGAAAATCCCTATTTGCGATTTCCTATTTAGGGAATCACAAAATGTGATTTGTACTGGGTGGAAATCGCATTTTGCGATTCCCTAGAGGCCTGTGTACAGAGAAAAAGGTTGTTTTGCATTCCTTTAGGGTCCGAAATTGTGATTCAGCCAGTTAAGAAATGCAAAAGGCCTTTGAACATCTGGCCCAAATTCCGTAGTCCTTTAATGGCTGCCAGCAACTTTTTTCTGATGTTGCTGATGACCAACTAGAGTACTCACTCCCGTAGGAGAACCCTGAGACCTATAGAGCCAAAAAGTCTGATGCCATTCCCGAGCCCAGGAATAGGCCAAATACATATTCTTTCCAGTTCTCAATGCTTTAATTGTGTGGGAATGGGACATATAGCTCGATACAGCCCTCAGAACATAGGACCAATGGAGATTGGACTGTCTGAACCCATACTGTAATCTAACCCAACCCCCAAACACCCTACCAGTGCCTCTTGAAAGTGAATGGAATTCTAGTGCCTGCTTTATTGGATACAGGTTGTTGACAGAGCATGATGAGACCTCAGCACCTTCATGGAGAGGCTCATGAATGAACAGACCTAAAGACTATCCAATGTGTTCATGGAGACAAGAAGTTATACCCAGGAGTGAAGGTGTAAGTACAACACAAAGGAGAGAAGCTGGTACCTCTTCAGGTGGGGTTGATCCCCAAACTACCTGAACCCCTTATCGTAGGGACAAACTATCCCAAACTGGAATCACTCCTGGACATAGGAGGACTCCTTTTGACTATATGGTGCTGGTCCTTGCTCAAAGAGAGACCGTTCTATGGGTTATGCAACACTTGAGAAGCTTGGAAATCTGATATGCCTTGTTGTTCCTGGCAAAAGTGAGGATAATTGAAAAGGATGACTTTTTCACTTCTGCAATGGAAGTCTAGGACTGGCTTGAGCAACAGGGGTACCAATTGCTGACTGACAGGGGGATGACACCCAAACCCAGCCCTGGCGCGAGCAGAGGAGGCATTGGTGCTAGAGGGCTCCCCTGCAGGCAGTGCCGATGAGGGTGCAGGCTGAGTCGGAGAGTGCCAAAGTGGTAGCGGGCTTGCAACGGGCCCCCTTGCCAGAGTCCAAGAACAGATAGGTAGCATTTGCGGAGGTAGCCCACAATACCCCAGATGAGGATGAGTCCCATGAGGGAGCCCCTGAGGATGGATCTCTGCCTTGGGTCACACCTATGACAGCGTACGGGATAATGTGAGAAGTGGGCTCTCCCTGCGGCCAGGGTGGCTTGGGCTACTGGTGCCCCTCCCCAGAAGACTGCCTGGGAGAATGTTGTGATGCTACGGGCCACGCCCTGCCCAAAATAGGGAATCTGTGGCTATAGTTTCCTGTTCTTTGTGTTACACTCAGTTTATGTATCAGGGCTGCAGACATACTGTGAGGTGAGGTTGGTTATTGGGACAAAGTTAAATGGTTTACATGAATGCAGGGATGCCTGAACTATGGAAGAGGCCTTCTTAACCCTGGCGGATGCAGGGATAGTGTTCTACTACGAGTGGAATGGCACACTCTTAGACTGTTGTCCTGGAATGTGAATGGCCTGGGGAACAAGAATAAAACGGGGCTAGTGGCTAAGGCCCTGACTAGATATGCCACAGACATTTTTTAGAGGAAACACAAATGAGGGGAACCAATGGGGCAGTGTTGGCATGGGGAAGTACACAGTGCTTAGTCATGCAGGCTACTCCACTAGTGTGAGAGGGGTGGCAGTTTTAATTAAGAAATCGATGGCTTTTCGTGTACCCAAGACTTGGTGGATGACTTGGGCTGTTGTACGGTAGTGTTGGGGGACTGGGAAGGAGAGCAGCTTGTCCTAATTAAAGTCCATGTTCCCCCAATGCTCCAGGCAGACACATTGACATATTTGGGAGACTGCTGACTGAGCTACCATAGCCACCGCTATAATGGGGAGAGATTTTAATATGGAGCTGGAGGCTCACCTAGACAGGGCCCAAAGTAGACAGACTCATTGGGTTGGTGCTGGGAATCTCGATAATTCACCCAAGCTGTAGGGGTGGGTCACGTCTGGAGGATGCACCATGGGCCCGTGGGAGTTATTCCTTCTACCTGGATTGAATAGATTCCCACTCCCATATAGGTTTTTCTTTGCCCCGGTATCCTCCAAAGATTTGTGGAGGCTGACTATAAGGTGAGAGGGATTTTGGATCACTCCCAACTTAGCATAATGCTGGACTCACCTCATAATTGGGGTCAGGGTGAGTGGAGAATGGCGACACAGAGACTTACTAATTAAAAGAGATGGCCCATCTGCAGATGGCCACAGCCCACTATTTCAAAGAAAATGCAGAATCAGTGGGGGAGGCAGCTACTTTATGGGAAGCATACAAGGCCACAGTCCGGGGGTGATTATTTCTGGAGAAGTGGGAGACAAGCTTAGGAGAGGGGAACATTGCACTAAAGTGTAAAGGGACCTGCTGAGCTTGGAGAAAGAGAGTGTGCGGCACCCCTCGGAAGTTGCGATGGTGCATCTTCTTAGCAAGATGGAGGAATATCGCTCCCTGGTGATGGGCGTGGTTAAAATGGACTACATTGCCCAAGCAAAATGTTTACATGAAGTAGGGGATAAGGCGGGGAAGATGTTAGCATGGCTCAGCAAGAGGGACCAAGGTAGACACCATATAAGAGAGCTCTTGGCCCTAATGGGGCTTAATGGTGGGCTCCAATGCTATTGTGGAGATGATGGAGGCCTCCATGCAGGACTTCTATGGGAGTTGTACCATGGAGGACTTGCATGGATTTTTACGGGACTGCCCCCGTAGAAAGCTGGGGAATCTTAGGTCACTAGAACTTGAAGGAGATTTAACTCTTGTGAAGGAGCAGCAGGTGCTAACCCAGCCCCAACATGGGAAATAGCCGGGCCCAAACGGGTTGCCTGTGGATTGTTGTAAGAAATTAGTGGGAATGGTGACTCCACACCTTCACAGGATATATGAAGAGGTGTACCAACAGGGTGACCACTATATTCATCCCGAAGGCCAGGAAACCAGTGAATCTGTGGGACACTCACCGACGGATATCATTGCTCAATTCTAATTCTAAGGTGCTTTCCAAAGTGCTGGTTAATCATCTGCGGGGAGTGAGCCTGGACTTGGTCCATCCGGAACAGAATGGCTTTATGCCCCATAGATCGACTAGACTCAATCTCCCCGCTTGCATAAAAATATTGCTGTGGCCAGGGGGATGGAGCTCCTGCTGGTGGTGGTGTTGTCCGACTCAGTGGAGTAGCTGTTCCTTTTTTAAATTATGACCCAAATTGTTACGATAGGTTGGGCTCTTCTATATCACTCCGAAAGCCTGTGTTTAAAGGGAAAGGAGTTCTCTCCCAAGAATTCCCTATAGAACAGGGAACTAGACAGGGCTGCCCCCTGTCGCCCATATTGTTCGCCCTAGCAAAAGAGGAGGTGGCAGAATAAATTAGGGTGGACACACAAATATGGGGCTGGTGGTGGGGGGAACATGGGGGAGACAATATCTCTCTATGCCATCGACGTCCTCTTATACTTGGTGGAGACAGAGATGTGCCTGGACCGGGTGGGTGAGATCTTTATGATATATGGCAGGTATTCAGGATTGGGCATTAACTGGGAGAAATCCTCGCATTACCAATGGGGACCTGGGAGGTCCAGGGTGATCTCCCCATGTCACTTAAGGTGGTGTGAGACCATTTCCGGTGCTTTGGATGTCTCCGGATATCGGTGGAAGGACCTACCCATTATGAGGATAATTTAGCCTGTGCAGATTGGAGGCCAATGTCATCCATTGGACGTCGTTCCACTCTCACTGATGGGCAAAGCTACGTTTTTCAAGATGATCTTCCTTCCCAGACTTATGTTTTGCAGAACATTCCCCACCTGATACAAGGGGGTTCTTTTGTAAAATTAAGGGTTATGTGAGGACCTTGCTGTGGTTGAATGGGCCACTACATGTGGCACTCCGGACATTCCAGCGGTCCTCTTATAATGGCGGAATATCCCTGCAGGATATCCGCAAATATTATGAAGCCTCTCAGGCCAGTGTCGTAAATCAGTGGGTATATGCAGCATTGGAGGATGTGGCCTATCGTCATGATCATGATGCCCTAGGTACCAAGGGCTATCTCCATGTACTTTATGGTGGCAGGATTAGCCCGAGTGCCCCGGTGGCAACCAAAACAGTGTCTGTGGTTTGGTGTACCCTCCAGAAAGCAATGGGGTGGGAAAAGAGATTGACGCCCAAACCCCCTTGTGGTTAGGCACATGGCTGGGGTCAGTATCGGCCTTGCAGGGATTTAGAAAATGGGATCTCATTGGCCTCTCCACGTTACAAAACATGTGGGATGCCAATGGTTTGGTACTGTTTGCTCATCTTAGAGAGGAATATGGCATAGCACCCACCCAATTTTGTAAATATTAACAGCTGATACACGCCTTGCGGGCAAGAATAGCCCCAGAGGAGGACACAATGGAAGAGTTACGCCAAGACAGATGACTTTTGGATGGCCAAATGATGGCCAAAGATATCCCCCTTACCTATAGGTCGCTCGTGAACAACACACAGGGGAGTTAATGCATATAAGGGAAAAATGGCAGACACATGTGGGGGAGCTGAAGGATGATGATTAGCAGGAGGTACTGCAGTTTCCCAGACAGGTGGATATACCGGCAAAATTTCACCTGATTCAGTTCAAAATTATCCATAGGATATGCTACGCTAGGTTACTCTTGCATAGAATTGACAGAGCAGTGGATGATGCAGGCCTGTGGGCTTGTGGTCAGTGGTGGCCCATCTACACACCCAGTGGGAATGCCCCAGGATCTGCACGTTTTGGGAGTGGGTGAAAACACACCTGGAAACAGATATTGGTTGCCCATTATGAGCCAGGTCACATTGATGTTGTTGGGGGTGTGAGGAGCCTTCAATCTTACCTCCCATCAGAAGATTTTGGAGAACTTGGGGTTTTTATTAGCGAAAAGGGAAATTGTGCGGAAATGGGGTGAGCCCACAATTGCAGGACTGAAACCCGGAGATAGATGTTTGTTTTGTGCAGGAGAAGCTAGTGTATGAGGGTCAGGGCTGCCCGAGGAACTTCAAGAGGGTATGGGGGATGGTGGGAGAATAGGGAGAGAGTGCTGTGGCACCTTGTGGCAGGCCTCAGGTGGGTAGCGTACAGTGGAGGCGACATGGTGACAGAGTCTTGGACACTTGGAACTGGCTCACCTTGACCTGCTGCTCTGGTGCAAGACTTTGACATTCAACAGAGCATGGAGTTAATGTCTCACCCATCAGGGTAAGGGGGAGGCCTGGTGGGGTAATTGGGCATCACTGCAATGTTTTTGTGCATTGTTGTTTGTGTATGCATTTCTGAAAATCAATAAACATATTTAAAAACTATATATTTTATTGATTAAACTTTGGAATGATTTCCAGATTTTTTCTGGATTGTCTACATAGATGATCTTCCGATTTATTGATATTCTCTGGAGAAACTCATACAGTATCTTAAGACAGCGATAAAGAGAGCATCCTCTCTTTTTAAGATGGATGTAAGTGTCTTCCATACTAGAATTCCATCTTGGGACACATTTTCACATCAGGCAGTATTCAGATGGGTGAAAAGAATGTTTCAGCAATTGTTCAATTGGCTACACCCACCACAGCTTCAGTTTCTGAAATCATTAGACTCATTACCAAAGCTGCTATGTAAACAAATAATGATTGGGTGGACAAAGGGGAACGATTATGCCTTTTTTCTTAAAAGAACCTTTTTGCATTGTCCCTATTTTGCAACATTCTAATACTTTTTGTGTGAAGACAAATGCTTCCTTTCATGCCAGGAAGGTGTTTTATCTCAGAGAGACTGAGTATGGTACATGTTCACACAATAGCTTATTTAAAAATAAAAATAAAATCTATTGACCACTAGTACACTACACTACAACTGAGAAAGATTTAATAAAAGCTCTTTTGAAGAGTTAAGGTATTATTTGTTAGGGGCAAAACACATCAAAGAATTATTTCATTATCAGAGGAATCTGTTTTTAAAGGCAGCTGTAGCACTGGCTTTTCGACAACTCATGTGAACCTTGTTCCTTCCAGTCTATGATTTTATGATAAACTACAGACAATATCCTAGCAATGATAAAGCTGAAGCTGTACCCACTCAGAATACACCAGAATGAGAGAGTCAAGTAAATGAAGATCTACCATTAATACTGTCCACTAAAAATGTGGGACTGTTTCAGCATCTTGATAAATGTAGAATCACCTCTGAGTAAGGTGCATGTAGAAACTCAGTCTATTGATAACAAGGTGTGGGTAAGGGAGCATGAAGACAGGCATGAAAATCATGGATTGTTGCAGCACGGAAATGCTATGTATTTGCCATCAGTTCAGTTAAGACATCAAGTTGAGAAATTGTTTCATGATTCTAAAGTTGGTGGATATCTTGCAGTGCCTAATTAGTAAAATAATAAGTGCCAGGGCCCTGGCCAGGAGGCCACTTCAGCTTTCACCACTCATCGCTGCCAATGACGGTACCAAAACAACTGCTAACCATCTCTCTCGCCTGCTGGTGCCACAGTTCAGATTAGTCCAGGTCCACAAAGATAAAGGAATGGCTGGGGAGGCAGGTATTAGTATTTTTAATGTATATTTCATTTATAAACAACTGTTGTTTTGCTTATCTCAAAAATAGATGAGCAGCGCCACCATGTGGCAGAGTGTCATAAGTGTGGTGGTGACAATTAAGTGCTGGTGCCGAGCATGGGAAACTACTGACTCAAATTAAGCACTGATATCTTGTAATAGCTAAGACTTTAGTGGTTGTCAGGAGGTATTTGTGGTGGTGAAGCTTATACACAGATTAAGAGTACCCTCAATAAACCTCTAGGGCCATAATATTGTGCCATATTTCCTGAAAGTGAAATATTTATTCCAGTTACTTAATTACCTTTTTCTAATGAACATCTGCCTGGGTACATAGTTGGCTCCTTCTCCACCCTATGTAGTGGAACCATCCATCACTACTTGTAATTTAAGAAAAATGTAATGGAGCTTTTATTTGATATCTCAGAACAAAGTTGTTTGGGTCACCTGATTTTGATCAATGGTGACCAGAGTTTCTATCTAAATGATCCCTGTAGAGCTGAGCATTTTGAGTTCTGCAATACTTCTCCTTGTCATGTTGAGTAGCTACTTAACTCATGTTTTCCCCTAGGCAACAAGTCATGGTCTAAAGTCTCACTAGGATCATTATAATTAGCATGTATTAAATAATAGAAGAGAAACTACATCGCGCTCTGAAAACTCTAGTGAAAGAGGACCACCGAAGTCCTTGCTCAAAGAATCCCAATTGTACTTCCTCCAGAGTAGGCTGAACACATTCCAATTGTTATAAAACTCTCTCAACTAAAGGAGTGTCGTTAGATACCACTAGGGCCTGAGGCACCACTTGATCTGCAGTTGCATTAGCCTTAAAGTACTTAAATGCAAATTTTCTAATCAAAGATTGTAGCTGGAGATGTTTACATTACCAAACTATGTCTACTGCAGGAGACATTTCACCGCCTATGCGTATGTGGTATAACAGGACCACTCTTCTTCCTCTCCCCTTTCTCGGTTGCCTAAAGGCATTCAAGGTCACAATTAAAAGGCCAACCTTACTAAGCACAAACAGCGTTCTGAGCCCACTGACCATCCAACCTGTCGCAGCAAGGAGACATGAATTGTTTTCTCTGTGTGCTAACACATGGCTGTCACTCAGACATCACCTTGCGGTTACTTATAATGTGAAACATCATTTTGTGGTCTCTTGTAGTATGTGAATGAAGGATGTATTTGTGGCATGAAAAGCGTGCCCAGTCAGCAGCAAAGGGCAGGACCCCCAAAACAATTCCCCTTTCTCCACTATCAGCAAAGCATTGTTAAGAGAAAAACAGTATCCACAAGTTCAGGAAACTATCAGAAAACTATGCAGTCAGATTTGATACAAACAACTTCACCTCATCACCTTCCAGCCTGTTGTAATGTCTGAACAGAGGAGATGTAAGGTTAGGCTTGGGTAGCCAATCAGCAGTGGAGGCAGGATCACCCAGACTATTCCCTTTTCCCATTCTCATAAGTATGAAAAAGCCTCCACAAGCTCACGCAACAGCAAGTAGAGTATTCGGTGCAGACATTTTTTTTTTGCATATTACAGCACATTTGGCAGCATGACAGCAGACAATTGTATAGATTACAATTATATAGACATCAGGATTTTCATACCGTGTGCAGGAAAGAAGGTGCAAATTAGAGCAGCAAATAAATGGATAATGAGAAGAAAAGGAAATAAACAACAATGACATTGAGCCTGGTCTCATAGTTTGGGTGCGAGTGAAGTGTGGTGTGGGATGTCCTGTGCAAGCCCCCGTGGGTAGCAGTGGTCACATCACAAGCGTTGGATCAGTTCAGGAACAATAGTGATCCCAGTAGTCCAGTCAGGCCCTGGTGATCCGATGACCATGGATGTAGCTACAGTGGGTTTGTATCTGCATCAGGATCCCTCTGGAGTGTATGCAGGAGGTCTTCCCAGGATGCGGCTATAGGTCGCCTCCATAGGCCCCTCAGTTCCTCTCAGTGCAGTGCTCCGGACTCTACCACAGTCCAGTGTAACACTGTGGCCTGCCATTGCCAATCCCCGGGAAATGCATCTGGTGAGCAAAAGTGGCAAGTCAATAAAACAAGTCAATGCTTCCCCTGCCCTCCGGTGGCCATGGACGCCCAGGATACAGTGGTCCATTTTGTTCAGGTCTTGACCACCTGTGACATTCTAGTGGACCGTACAAACCGCATCCCATAAGTTGTGCGTAATAGAACAAACCCAAAACATGTACAGAATGTCTGCTTGAGGATGTCGACAGTGAGGACATGCAGAGCATGCCGTGTGGTATATTTTATGTAGTCTAGCTGGTGTTAAGTAGGCTCTTCGTAGGATATTGTGTTGTATGTATTGGAAGTGGGCATTTCGTGAAACCTTGCACAGGTATTAAAGTACTTTCTTCCACTCCTTGTCCCCAATGACCTCGCAGTTGGGGAGGGGGTCTATTGTACTATCAGGGCTGTCTTTCAAGATCCAAGAGATGCGGCGTCACCGGGCCCCCAGGGTGAAAAGTACCCGAGTCAAGAAATGTCGGGCCGGTTCAGAGGCCACTGTGCGCCAGACGTGTTCCATCTCAGCAGTCAGTTGTCTGTGTGCTGCCGGCAGCGCTGTTTGATTTCGATAACACATCAAACGGGATCAAACTGGGGTCCTGGAATAAAACACTCAGGGGGATATTTACAAGAGAAGTGGCGGAACGTGTCATTAGCCTCCTTGGCTTAACGACACCTTTCGCAACTTCAGAAACGCAGGGCTGCACCATATTTACAAGAATATGGTACAGCCCTGTATTTCCCCCTTGAGCTGGCGCTACACTTAGTAGTGTAGCTCCAACGCAGGCACTCTTGCACCATAGTGCAAGGGTGTCTGCGTGCAGGGGAAGATTGTTTGTGTACAGGAAGGTCCCTCTTCCTGCACATAAACAATCTTGAAATGCCGTTTTGTCACTTCTATGTGTGCCGCTTAATGCAGCACACATAGAAGTTACAAAATGTCATTTTTTTAAAAAGATTGTTTATGTGCAGGAATGGTCAGTTTCCTGAACATAAACAATCCAAGGCGTTTTGCGTTTGAAAAAGCAAAAACGAGGAGAAATAAAGCATTTCTTCTCGTTTCGCCAAGTTAAGATCAGGTTTTCCCTGGTCTTAATTTTGGCGCTGCCTCCTATTTACGCTGCCCTTGTAAATAGGGGGCAGCATCAAAATCAATGGGTGTTGCGGTGGAACGCCCACCGCAACACCCACTGCCCACCCCTTTCACGTTAAGCATAGCTTGAAAGGGGGCCTTATTTACAAGGCAGCGTTAAGCCACGTTAAGTGGCTTAACGTTGCCTTTTAAATAAGGCGAAGCCCCTATCGCCTCGGGAATGTTGCAAAAAGTGTTGTTCCCCTGGTGATAGAGGCATGTAAATATGCCCCTCAGTGTGTACACCCCTGCAGATTCCCAGGACTTCATCCCCTACCTGCCCACCGCTGCATGACAACCAGCAAGAGAGCTCAGTGGGACGTTTTCTGTATGGTAGCATGCCTGGAGACATTTTCAATGCTTTACGATAGCAGCTGCAAGCTACACAGTGTAGGCTGTTAGAGCTTGCAGGCATTCATAAATGTGGAAGGAACAAATTCTGTGCTCTGTTCAAGATACCACTGCCGAATACTGCAGCAACCTCCATCAGGTTAAGTCCTGCCAGCCATCAGGATGGCCATTGTAGTTGCACTGCTAGATAGTAATGCTCATCGTTCGGGACCCCAAGGCTCCCAACTGCTGTAGGCAGCTGTAGTTTAGTTAGGGCAGCTCTATGTCTTCTTCTATTCTACATCAAATCCCCCAGCATTCCATCTATTAAACAGACTATTCCATTGGAGCTGTGGTTCGGCAGTGGTATCTTAGACAGGCACAAATTTGTTCCTTCCACATTTATGAATGCCTGCAAGCTCTAACAGCTACACTGTGTAGCTTAGCTGCTGTCGTAAAGCATTAGAATGTCTCCAGGCATGCTACCATACAGAAAACGTCACTAGGCTCTCTTGCCGGTTTGTCATGCAGCGGTGGGCGGAAGTGGGGATGAAGTCGCAGAGAATCTGCAGGGTGTACACACTGAGGCATATTTCCGCGCCTCTATCACCAGGGGAACAACACTTTTTTGCAACATTCCCGAGGCGATAGGGGCTTCGCCTTATTTAAAAGGCAACGTTAAACCGCCCAACGTGGCTTAACGCTGCGCGTAAATAAGGCCCTTTCAAGCTATGGCAACGTGAAAGGGTGGGCCGATGGGTGTTGCGATGGGCGTTCCACCGCAGCACCCGTGATTGTCTGCCCCCTATTTACGGGCAGCGTAAATGGAGAGCAGCGCCAAAATTAAAGACCAGGAAAGCGGTCTTAACTTGGCGAAACGAGAAGAAATCTTTATTTCTCCTCGTTTTGCTCAAACGCAAAGCGCCTTGGATTGTTTATGTTCGAAGCTGACTGTTCCTGCATAAACAATCTTTTAAAAAAATGACATTTTACAACTTCTATGTGTGCTGCATTAAGCGTACACGCCGTGACAAAACGGCATTTCAAGATTGTTTATGTGCAGGAAGAGGGACCTTCCTGTACCTGACAATCTTCCTGCAATTGCCCTTGCACTATGGTGCAGGATGCCTACCGTTGACTACACTATAAATGTAGCACTCCAGCAGAAATATACGAGGCTGTCACCATATTCTTTGCAAAAATATGGCAGCCTGCGTTTCTGAGGTGTCTGGAAGCTAATGTACGATTCACCTCACTGCTGTAAATATCCCCTGAGTGTTATTCAGGATTCAGATTATTCCGTTTGATGTGTTATCGAAATCAGCGCGCTACGGCACCTTCCACACAGGTAACTGACAGGTGGAGCGTCTGGTAGCAGTGGCCTCTGAACGGCAGCGTTTCTTGACCGGTACTTTTCGCCTGAAACCCGGTGGCGCGCATCTCTTGGATCGCGAACCTGATAACGCAATAGACCTCCCAATAGCGGCGTCATTACAGAGTGGAGTGCTGGCTACCTGTGCAGGCTCGCGAGTGCCCGCTTCAATACGCTGCGATCTGCGAAGAGCAACTGCCAGCTGAACTACGCCAAGCGCTGCCACGCGATGCACGTGTGCCGCTGTCGGCATCCTCAGCGAGCATTCTGTACGTATTTTGGAGTTTGTTCTGTGCGCGCAGCAGCAAAGGATGCCCGGTTTGTGCGGTCGCTAAATTATGCGGGTGATAAGGCTGAACTGAAAATGAACCACTTGTATCCTGAGCGTCCGTAACCACCGGTAGGGAAGCGTTGACTGAACATTGACTTTATACCAGATGCATTTCCAGTGTTGGCTATGGCAGGCCTGTCTGTGGCCCAGTCAGGCGCTGGGGAACATGGGCCTATAGCCTGGGAAGACCGCCCTTCAGAGGATCACGTGCGATACAAACCCACTGTAGCCATCCATGGTCATCGGTCTGGGGCGGCTGGCTGGATGTGTTCTGAACTGATCTAGCGGCGTGATGTAGGCCGCGCGCGAGGCCACTGTCACACTTCACCATCTGCAACTGCTGGGCGAAGCTTTCAATATATTCACTTTGCTTCATAATTATCACATTTGCTATACAATTGCACCTTCTTTCCTGCACGTATGAAATCACGATGTCACCTGTGGTGTAATCTATACAGTGTCTGCTTTGTCATGCGCAATGATAACACTGGCTATGCAAAAATGTGCTGCCAGTATCTTGCTGCTGTTGCGTGGCAGGCACCGCTATGGTGATCCTGCCTCCCGCCTTGGTGTACCCAAGCCTCAACGCCGTCTCCTCTCGAACGTAACGGGCTGGTGGTGAGACGAAGTTGTTGTATCAGTCTGACCTGTGGACCGACTGTAGTTACTGTTTTCTCTTAACGATCAGCATTGGTGGAGAAGAGGGTATTTTGGTCTGCTGCTGCTGGGCCGGGCACTTTGTGCGCAGTGTGCTGTTCACCTGCTGAGGCCGCAAAATGTTTCACGATATGAGCGGCCGCGGGTGATGTGCAGTGACAATATTTTTCAAAGTACTGCTGCGACAGGACTGAAGATGTCAGTGAGCTCAGAAGCGCTGTTTGTCAACTGAGTAATTGTGCTGTGTGACCTTGAATCTGCTGGCGCAACCGAGAAGGAGGAAGAAGAGTGAATACCAACATATACGCGTAAACGATGAAATGTCTCCTAGAACAGACATGAACTGACAATCATCAAGCATCTCCGGCCTACAATCTTTGATTAGAAAATTTGCATTTCATACTTTAGGCTAATGCAACTGCGAATCTTTCAGGCTGGAGCAATCTGCGACTCACGGATGAGTTTACTGAACGAGGCTGGGTGCTCTCTGGAGAAGTACAGTGGAAGTTCTTTGACAAAGGACCGGTGGTCTCTTTCACCCAGGTTTTTCAAATGTGAACTTCACGACCCGACTGTGCATGCTGGTGAAACGGTGACCCTTACAGAGAAAACATGGGATGCCATGGCACAAGGAGAAGTTAAAAACTCAAATGCTCAGTCTGAAGTCGATAGATAGAAACTCTGGTCACCATTGATCAAATCAGGTGACCAAGTAACTTGTTCTGGATATCAGAGAGCTCCGTCGTTTCTTAGGTTACGAGTAGTGATGGATGGTTCACTGCATAAGTGGAAGAGCCAGCCAGTAAGTCATGCGTTAGAAAGAAGATGACGGCTGGAATAAATGACTCGCTTTCGAAATATGTGGCTGTATGGCTTCTGGAGGCAGTACTCTTAATCTGTGCGTACTTTTACAATGCCTCTGACAACCACTAAAGTACAAGATATCCAGGCAATTGAAATGATTTATGCTATAACACCAGTATGCTGCCGCACTTGACGCTCTGCTGCATGGTGAGCTGCTCATCTTGTGTGCAGTGGGTACAGCTTCAGCTTTATCATTGCTAGGATATTGTCTGTAGTTTATCATAAAATCATAGACTGGAAGGAACAAGGTTCACATGAGTTGTCGAAAAGCCAGTGCTACAGCTGCCTTTAAAAACAGATTCCTCTGATAATGAAATAATTCTTTGATGTGTTTTGCCCCTAACAAATAATACCTTAACTCTTCAAAAGAGCTTTTATTAAATCTTTCTCAGTTGTAGTGTAGTGTACTAGTGGTCAATAGATTTTATTTTTTATTTTTAAATAAGCTATTGTGTGAACATGTACCATACTCAGTCTCTCTGAGATAAAACACCTTCCTGGCATGAAAGGAAGCATTTGTCTTCACACAAAAAAGTATTAGAATGTTGCAAAATAGGGACAATGCAAAAAGGTTCTTTTAAGAAAAAGGCATAATCGTTCCCCTTTGTCCACCCAATCATTATTTGTTTACATAGCAGCTTTGGTAATGAGTCTAATGATTTCAGAAACTGAAGCTGTGGTGGGTGTAGCCAATTGAACAATTGCTGAAACATTCTTTTCACCCATCTGAATACTGCCTGATGTGAAAATGTGTCCCAAGATGGAATTCTAGTATGGAAGACACTTACATCCATCTTAAAAAGAGAGGATGCTCTCTTTATCGCTGTCTTAAGATACTGTATGAGTTTCTCCAGAGAATATCAATAAATCGGAAGATCATCTATGTAGACAATCCAGAAAAAATCTGGAAATCATTCCAAAGTTTAATCAATAAAATATATAGTTTTTAAATATGTTTATTGATTTTCAGAAATGCATACACAAACAACAATGCACAAAAACATTGCAGTGATGCCCAATTACCCCCACCAGGCCTCCCCTTACCCTGATGGGTGAGACATTAACTCCATGCTCTGTTGAATGTCAAAGTCTTGCACCAGAGCAGCAGGTCAAGGTGAGCCAGTTCCAAGTGTCCAAGACTCTGTCACCATGTCGCCTCCACTGTACGCTACCCACCTGAGGCCTGCCACAAGGTGCCACAGCACTCTCTCCCTATTCTCCCACCATCCCCCATACCCTCTTGAAGTTCCTCGGGCAGCCCTGACCCTCATACACTAGCTTCTCCTGCACAAAACAAACATCTATCTCCGGGTTTCAGTCCTGCAATTGTGGGCTCACCCCATTTCCGCACAATTTCCTTTTCGCTAATAAAAACCCCAAGTTCTCCAAAATCTTCTGATGGGAGGTAAGATTGAAGGCTCCTCACACCCCCAACAACATCAATGTGACCTGGCTCATAATGGGCAACCAATATCTGTTTCCAGGTGTGTTTTCACCCACTCCCAAAACGTGCAGATCCTGGGGCATTCCCACTGGGTGTGTAGATGGGCCACCACTGACCACAAGCCCACAGGCCTGCATCATCCACTGCTCTGTCAATTCTATGCAAGAGTAACCTAGCGTAGCATATCCTATGGATAATTTTGAACTGAATCAGGTGAAATTTTGCCGGTATATCCACCTGTCTGGGAAACTGCAGTACCTCCTGCTAATCATCATCCTTCAGCTCCCCCACATGTGTCTGCCATTTTTCCCTTATATGCATTAACTCCCCCTGTGTGTTGTTCACGAGCGACCTATAGGTAAGGGGGATATCTTTGGCCATCATTTGGCCATCCAAAAGTCATCTGTCTTGGCGTAACTCTTCCATTGTGTCCTCCTCTGGGGCTATTCTTGCCCGCAAGGCGTGTATCAGCTGTTAATATTTACAAAATTGGGTGGGTGCTATGCCATATTCCTCTCTAAGATGAGCAAACAGTACCAAACCATTGGCATCCCACATGTTTTGTAACGTGGAGAGGCCAATGAGATCCCATTTTCTAAATCCCTGCAAGGCCGATACTGACCCCAGCCATGTGCCTAACCACAAGGGGGTTTGGGCGTCAATCTCTTTTCCCACCCCATTGCTTTCTGGAGGGTACACCAAACCACAGACACTGTTTTGGTTGCCACCGGGGCACTCGGGCTAATCCTGCCACCATAAAGTACATGGAGATAGCCCTTGGTACCTAGGGCATCATGATCATGACGATAGGCCACATCCTCCAATGCTGCATATACCCACTGATTTACGACACTGGCCTGAGAGGCTTCATAATATTTGCGGATATCCTGCAGGGATATTCCGCCATTATAAGAGGACCGCTGGAATGTCCGGAGTGCCACATGTAGTGGCCCATTCAACCACAGCAAGGTCCTCACATAACCCTTAATTTTACAAAAGAACCCCCTTGTATCAGGTGGGGAATGTTCTGCAAAACATAAGTCTGGGAAGGAAGATCATCTTGAAAAACGTAGCTTTGCCCATCAGTGAGAGTGGAACGACGTCCAATGGATGACATTGGCCTCCAATCTGCACAGGCTAAATTATCCTCATAATGGGTAGGTCCTTCCACCGATATCCGGAGACATCCAAAGCACCGGAAATGGTCTCACACCACCTTAAGTGACATGGGGAGATCACCCTGGACCTCCCAGGTCCCCATTGGTAATGCGAGGATTTCTCCCAGTTAATGCCCAATCCTGAATACCTGCCATATATCATAAAGATCTCACCCACCCGGTCCAGGCACATCTCTGTCTCCACCAAGTATAAGAGGACGTCGATGGCATAGAGAGATATTGTCTCCCCCATGTTCCCCCCACCACCAGCCCCATATTTGTGTGTCCACCCTAATTTATTCTGCCACCTCCTCTTTTGCTAGGGCGAACAATATGGGCGACAGGGGGCAGCCCTGTCTAGTTCCCTGTTCTATAGGGAATTCTTGGGAGAGAACTCCTTTCCCTTTAAACACAGGCTTTCGGAGTGATATAGAAGAGCCCAACCTATCGTAACAATTTGGGTCATAATTTAAAAAAGGAACAGCTACTCCACTGAGTCGGACAACACCACCACCAGCAGGAGCTCCATCCCCCTGGCCACAGCAATATTTTTATGCAAGCGGGGAGATTGAGTCTAGTCGATCTATGGGGCATAAAGCCATTCTGTTCCGGATGGACCAAGTCCAGGCTCACTCCCCGCAGATGATTAACCAGCACTTTGGAAAGCACCTTAGAATTAGAATTGAGCAATGATATCCGTCGGTGAGTGTCCCACAGATTCACTGGTTTCCTGGCCTTCGGGATGAATATAGTGGTCACCCTGTTGGTACACCTCTTCATATATCCTGTGAAGGTGTGGAGTCACCATTCCCACTAATTTCTTACAACAATCCACAGGCAACCCGTTTGGGCCCGGCTATTTCCCATGTTGGGGCTGGGTTAGCACCTGCTGCTCCTTCACAAGAGTTAAATCTCCTTCAAGTTCTAGTGACCTAAGATTCCCCAGCTTTCTACGGGGGCAGTCCCGTAAAAATCCATGCAAGTCCTCCATGGTACAACTCCCATAGAAGTCCTGCATGGAGGCCTCCATCATCTCCACAATAGCATTGGAGCCCACCATTAAGCCCCATTAGGGCCAAGAGCTCTCTTATATGGTGTCTACCTTGGTCCCTCTTGCTGAGCCATGCTAACATCTTCCCCGCCTTATCCCCTACTTCATGTAAACATTTTGCTTGGGCAATGTAGTCCATTTTAACCACGCCCATCACCAGGGAGCGATATTCCTCCATCTTGCTAAGAAGATGCACCATCGCAACTTCCGAGGGGTGCCGCACACTCTCTTTCTCCAAGCTCAGCAGGTCCCTTTACACTTTAGTGCAATGTTCCCCTCTCCTAAGCTTGTCTCCCACTTCTCCAGAAATAATCACCCCCGGACTGTGGCCTTGTATGCTTCCCATAAAGTAGCTGCCTCCCCCACTGATTCTGCATTTTCTTTGAAATAGTGGGCTGTGGCCATCTGCAGATGGGCCATCTCTTTTAATTAGTAAGTCTCTGTGTCGCCATTCTCCACTCACCCTGACCCCAATTATGAGGTGAGTCCAGCATTATGCTAAGTTGGGAGTGATCCAAAATCCCTCTCACCTTATAGTCAGCCTCCACAAATCTTTGGAGGATACCGGGGCAAAGAAAAACCTATATGGGAGTGGGAATCTATTCAATCCAGGTAGAAGGAATAACTCCCACGGGCCCATGGTGCATCCTCCAGACGTGACCCACCCCTACAGCTTGGGTGAATTATCGAGATTCCCAGCACCAACCCAATGAGTCTGTCTACTTTGGGCCCTGTCTAGGTGAGCCTCCAGCTCCATATTAAAATCTCTCCCCATTATAGCGGTGGCTATGGTAGCTCAGTCAGCAGTCTCCCAAATATGTCAATGTGTCTGCCTGGAGCATTGGGGGAACATGGACTTTAATTAGGACAAGCTGCTCTCCTTCCCAGTCCCCCAACACTACCGTACAACAGCCCAAGTCATCCACCAAGTCTTGGGTACACGAAAAGCCATCGATTTCTTAATTAAAACTGCCACCCCTCTCACACTAGTGGAGTAGCCTGCATGACTAAGCACTGTGTACTTCCCCATGCCAACACTGCCCCATTGGTTCCCCTCATTTGTGTTTCCTCTAAAAAATGTCTGTGGCATATCTAGTCAGGGCCTTAGCCACTAGCCCCGTTTTATTCTTGTTCCCCAGGCCATTCACATTCCAGGACAACAGTCTAAGAGTGTGCCATTCCACTCGTAGTAGAACACTATCCCTGCATCCGCCAGGGTTAAGAAGGCCTCTTCCATAGTTCAGGCATCCCTGCATTCATGTAAACCATTTAACTTTGTCCCAATAACCAACCTCACCTCACAGTATGTCTGCAGCCCTGATACATAAACTGAGTGTAACACAAAGAACAGGAAACTATAGCCACAGATTCCCTATTTTGGGCAGGGCGTGGCCCGTAGCATCACAACATTCTCCCAGGCAGTCTTCTGGGGAGGGGCACCAGTAGCCCAAGCCACCCTGGCCGCAGGGAGAGCCCACTTCTCACATTATCCCGTACGCTGTCATAGGTGTGACCCAAGGCAGAGATCCATCCTCAGGGGCTCCCTCATGGGACTCATCCTCATCTGGGGTATTGTGGGCTACCTCCGCAAATGCTACCTATCTGTTCTTGGACTCTGGCAAGGGGGCCCGTTGCAAGCCCGCTACCACTTTGGCACTCTCCGACTCAGCCTGCACCCTCATCGGCACTGCCTGCAGGGGAGCCCTCTAGCACCAATGCCTCCTCTGCTCGCGCCAGGGCTGGGTTTGGGTGTCATCCCCCTGTCAGTCAGCAATTGGTACCCCTGTTGCTCAAGCCAGTCCTAGACTTCCATTGCAGAAGTGAAAAAGTCATCCTTTTCAATTATCCTCACTTTTGCCAGGAACAACAAGGCATATCAGATTTCCAAGCTTCTCAAGTGTTGCATAACCCATAGAACGGTCTCTCTTTGAGCAAGGACCAGCACCATATAGTCAAAAGGAGTCCTCCTATGTCCAGGAGTGATTCCAGTTTGGGATAGTTTGTCCCTACGATAAGGGGTTCAGGTAGTTTGGGGATCAACCCCACCTGAAGAGGTACCAGCTTCTCTCCTTTGTGTTGTACTTACACCTTCACTCCTGGGTATAACTTCTTGTCTCCATGAACACATTGGATAGTCTTTAGGTCTGTTCATTCATGAGCCTCTCCATGAAGGTGCTGAGGTCTCATCATGCTCTGTCAACAACCTGTATCCAATAAAGCAGGCACTAGAATTCCATTCACTTTCAAGAGGCACTGGTAGGGTGTTTGGGGGTTGGGTTAGATTACAGTATGGGTTCAGACAGTCCAATCTCCATTGGTCCTATGTTCTGAGGGCTGTATCGAGCTATATGTCCCATTCCCACACAATTAAAGCATTGAGAACTGGAAAGAATATGTATTTGGCCTATTCCTGGGCTCGGGAATGGCATCAGACTTTTTGGCTCTATAGGTCTCAGGGTTCTCCTACGGGAGTGAGTACTCTAGTTGGTCATCAGCAACATCAGAAAAAAGTTGCTGGCAGCCATTAAAGGACTACGGAATTTGGGCCAGATGTTCAAAGGCCTTTTGCATTTCTTAACTGGCTGAATCACAATTTCGGACCCTAAAGGAATGCAAAACAACCTTTTTCTCTGTACACAGGCCTCTAGGGAATCGCAAAATGCGATTTCCACCCAGTACAAATCACATTTTGTGATTCCCTAAATAGGAAATCGCAAATAGGGATTTTCTATTTGCAATTTCTTAGCACATGTACAAAGCATTTCCTAAATGCAAAATGAGCATTAAGTAAATGCAATTTCCATCAATTCAAAGTCAATAGTAACCATGTGCAATTTAAAAAAATCACCACAAGATGCTTTTTTAAAGTGCAATAGAGCTCACACATGCCCCTAGGGCATATGCGTGCTCTACATATCCACCACTAGTTTTGGGGTGCTTTACGGGGGTCTTATGCCCATAGACATCCTCATTTCCTAAGATTTCCTAATTGGAAATCGCTATTTAGGAAATGCAAAACCGACCCATTGGTACGAATGGCATGGGATTTCCTAATTGCGATTTTCTAATAGCGATTCCTACTCTGTAGGAATCGCTATTAGAAATCGAATAAATCCATACATATCATTTTGCATTTCCTAAATAGCGATTCCTATGGATTCTTAGGAAGTGCTAAATTGCATTTTAATACATCTGGCTCCTAGTACCTTGTCCTGAACTTTAAAAACAAAGTGACATGAGGGGGCAGGGTAGGGATACTCTGCTCCATTGGCCCGATGGGGGGACCCAGAAGGACCCGCCTGGGGTCAAAATCGAAAATACCTGCCATTTTTGCCACAATCAGGATTTTAAAAAATGGTGGCCCGGGCCTGCCCACATTTTTAATTAAGGGTAGGGGAGCATGCGTCCCCCTCCCGAGCTGTATTTGGCCATGGGGACCCCATCCTCCAGGGCCTGATTTCTTAATATGGGGAGAGGGCATGTGGCTCTCCTCCCAGAACAATATTGTTCCCCGGGGCCCCATCCCCCAGTGTCAATGTATTTTGTAAGGGGAGAGGGCTGTATGGGGACCCCATCCCCCAGGGCTGTCACTTTTGAAAAAGAGAGGGGCTCTGCGGCCCCCCTCCATGAGCCTTTATTGGCTCTGGGGACCCCATCCCTTGGGGCTGGCTCACTTGCCATGTCCTGGAGAGGCCACCGCTGGTACACAGCAGTTTCCCTGCCCACACCGATGAGGGGAGGGAAACTTGTGTTTGCTCCCACCTGGCTGGAGCATTAATAAAACTCCTTTCAAATTGGAACAAGCACAAAGTCTGCTCATAGCGGGTAGAAGCTTTAAAAATGCCCCCGCTAGTTGGGGGCAGACATGTGATCTGTTTCCCTGCCCGCACTAATGAGGGCAGGGAAACTGATCAACAGATTGCTCTCTCCTGGAGGGAGCAGCATAATTAGCTGCTCCCTACGAGTGGGAGCAATGCCGGCTCCTGCACCATGCAGGGAGGAGGCTGGGGCCATGGGGGCCCTTGGGCTCCTCCCTGAAGCCCCCAACACAGTGTCTGGTGGGTTTCGTAGGTGGGCTCCGAGGCACCCCCTATTTAAAATAGAGGCCCTGGGAATGGGGTCCCCAGGGCCATAATAGGCTCGGGTAGGGGAGCTGCACCCCTCTTTAAAAAAATACAGCCGTGGGAAATGGTATCTCCAGGGCCTTTTTAAGGCTTTAGGAGGGGGCTGTGCGACCGTCAGCCCGTTAATTAACACATTGAACCCCAGGAGATGGGATCCATGAAATTAGCTCAGAGAGAGGAGCTGTGCACCCTCTCCCCTTATTAAATTGATTGGACCCCAGGGGATGGGGTCCCTGGGGCAGAAAACAGCTCAGGGAGGGCTGACATGTGCCCCCTACCCCTTTAGAATACATAAGGCCTTGGAGGATGGGGGCAGGCCAATTGAGACTCAGAGCGGGGCTATGCGGTCCCTGCCTCCTTAAAATACACAAGGCCCTGGGAGATGGTGTCCCCAGGGTCTAATGAGGCTGGGGAATGGGGGACCAAGCGGCCCCTCTTCCCTTTTTTAAAACAATAGACAGTCTCGGGGATGGGGTCCCCCATGGCCTAATGAGGTTTAGGTTGGGGAGCCACGCAGCCCCCTCCAAATAATTAAAGCCCTGGAGGAAAGGGTCCAAGCCAGGCCCTGTGGCCAAACCCACACCGCGTGTGATGAAAGGCCATGCACAGCATTAGGTTGGCTGCCTGCAGGGGGGTTGGCTGCCTCCAGGTGGGTTAGCCACAAGGCCGGCCAATCCTCTACTGTGCACATCCAAAGATGTCATCAGTGATATCATAAATGATGTAATAGAATATGTCATAAGTGATGTCATATGTGAGGTCATAAGCAGTGCATGGCGGGGCGCAAGTTATAGTTAGCTCTGCTAGCTATAACTGGTGAGTTTCCATGGTATTTTTAGTTTACAACCTTAATGTTGTCACCGACAAATTCTCCAAACGTTAACCTTTTTTTGTGTGAATATATAGGTACATATGTATATATATATATAGGGCCGCCGGTGTAACCCCAACAATGGAGGAGGTAGCATGGCTAGTGCTTGACCGGCGAGTCCCCAGAACATACCTTGGGAAGAGTCTGAAGAGGAGCAGGTTGAAGGGGAGGTATGGACTCGGCGCTAGGAAGCCTGATGACTTTCAGCGCAGGAACGGTGTTTCCCTACGTCGGCCTGCGGTCTCACTTAGCTTGCCGATGGAGTTCTAGTGACTGGGCACAGTGAAAGCAGAGGCTTAAGCGGTGAGGTCTGCTGTGCTTATCAATTTTCATGTAAAGTCCTCCCCCGACCTCGCAAGTTTGCTATTGTGGTGCTGCCAAAGGAGTCGGTGATGTTTCACAGTAAGACGTGAGGATGTGCTGTTTATTTGAGAATGGTTCTGCAAGTGTGCAATTAATCAAACAACATTCCGGATAATATTGTTCATTTCTGCGTAGGCCTTGTAACATTGTGCACACAGTAAATGGATTTTCCTTGTCTCTGAAACATAAAAAGTCGAGCGAGACCAAAAGACAACATATCTTGCAGTGTGAATTCCTCTATGCCATGTACGAGTTGGGATTTCTCTATTTTATGTCTCAATGAGGCATTATGGGACTTATAGTACGTTTTACTTACATGGCAGGTGACTTGTCTCGATATGTATATTAATGCTTATTTGAAGTTCGCAGTGAGAGCTGACATTTGGGAAATATCTCTCTGTGTGCCTATGATAGTTCAATTTTGACCTGCACATGATGAACGGACTGTAATTGGTTTCCCCATCCTTTAAATCCGAAGGCTAGGATCTAAGTACAAGTCTTTGTTCTAGCAGTGAATGCAATCATCAATGAAATTTCCTTTAAGTTACAAAGACATGCAGCACCTGGTATACAAATGTGCTACTTTGAGGGGGTTCTCGCTGTTTTTAAAGAAGTAAAAGTAAGATAGTGTTTCTAAATACGTAAGAAGGTGTTTTTACATCTACTTGTGCACAGTGATCATGTTTATCTTTGTGGACTGCACATATATTGTTAGTAAAGTCATATTAGTGCTCTATGCTTTATATTACAATGTATTTGGGAGGTGCAGAAAGTCCATTAGATTTATCATAATGTAGCACACATTTTATATTTTATTATAGTGCTTGACATATCCCTTCTTTTTAAAATAACATGTTGTATTTTATCTATATCTATGATTGAGACACTTTAAATAAGCTGACAAAATGGCGCTTACCAGATTGAAAAAGGCTGCTAGGTGCAGCCGAAACGCGTCTCTCCTGGTTGCTGGGTTGAGGGAGGCCCGAATCAATAAAGAAGCCTTAATCCTGCAGCCCTTGTGTGCCTGCTCTCTTCCATTGGGAGTAGGGGTTGTGCTGATATATATATATATATATATATATATATATATATATATATATATATATATATATATATATATATATATACAGATAGATAGATAGATAGACAGATAGATATGTAAGTAGCCACTATGTATTTATAGTTAGGATTCCCGAGATAGTAATTTCTCAGATTTTTGCTCCCTAATAACTTTATACTCGTTTGTCGAATCACCATAAAAACTTCCAGACCTATAGCATTTTCTACATGTTGTAATGATAGAACTTTTTGTGGTGAATTGTTAAGGGGTTGCAAAGATGAAATGAAAATTGATTTTCCATAGACTTTTGTAATTGACGTAGCACAGAAACGGCTGAATGGATTTTGATTCAAGTTGCCATGAATATACATTATAGTGCCTAGATTATCCTTGTTGCTATTGCAAGCTATGTTATGAAGTGGTTATGAAGTTATAATGGCCAAAAATGTATTGATATCCATTGTTTCAAATGTAGCACAATACAACTAAAAGTAGCAAGGAAGCCCAAAAATAAACTAGACTGCAAATGTAAAGTTTCAGGTTTATTACATGAACAACTGAAAGACCCATTTATGGTCACATGCTAAGGGAAACGAATAAAGAAATACATAACAAGTAGAATACATCTTAATCTACATAAGCTTTCGTTGCTTGCTCTCTGGCTCACAAAATAAAACTGTGCCCAACAAGCCAAAAAAAACATCTTCCTTATGCACTCCTGAGCAACAAAATGGAAAGGTGACCTAACAGTGAGCTACACAAACTTCTATATGGAGGACATGATAATCGGTTATTAGGAAAAAAATTGTAATCTTAATTTTTATTGGCTTTCATTCACTTTAGGCTTCATATGAAGCACAATACTACTAAAATTGGCAAGGAAGCCCAAAAATAAACTAGACTGCACATGTAAAGTTTCAGAATTACTACATGAACAACTAAAAGGTACATTTATGGTCACCACATTATGTAACCCATTAAACAAATACATAACAAATACAATAGAGAAAAAGAAAGAAGTCACATTAAAACTGATTGCCACTCTGTAGTTATAGTGAGGATTCCCAGAGATAGGAATTCCTTAGGTTTTTGCTCCCTAATAACTTTCCAACTGTTTGACGAATCACCACAAAACTTTCCTGAACTATAGCATTTTCTAGATTTTGTGATTGAAATTTTTGTGGTGAATCGTTAAAGAGTTACAAAGATAAAAGGTGGGTCTCAAAATGTGTTTATTCACCAATGCATTTTCCATAAACTATTATATTCGATATAGCACGAAAACAATTGAACGCATTTACATGAAATTTGGCAGGATTGTACATTATGGTGCTCATATGATCCTTTTGGGTACTGCAGATAAGTAGGGTAAGTATTTTTTTAAGTTATAAGACAATAATATCTATAACTTCAGTACTTTCACGGACATTCGAGAAATTTTCCAAAACTACCATGGTACATGGCGATGGCAAGTCATTATGTGATTGGATAATGGCTGCCTTTACAACAGTTTAAGGCAGCCATGTTTTTTTAAGGCCACTTTGCCAGTGTTCTGTCTTAGGGCCTTAGATATAGGTAAGTATTAGATTTTATATTTTTCCCTACCTATTACGACTTTAGTGAAGTAGAAATATGAAGGGAAAAATAGTTATAACTTTCTATGTATTTTAGAAAAATGTTAAGGAGTACCGCGGTACTACCTTGAAAGTACAGCGGTACATAAAAAAGAAATATCTTGAAAAATTTAAAAAACACTGTAATACACTATATTTCACAAACATGCAGTACAGTGTATTTACAATTTTTAACATATTTAATTCTATTAAAAAAGTACTAAAAAATACAGGACTTACTAGGTACTAGCGCTGTACTCTGCAAAACTTATTTAAATATATGATAAAATATATAAATACATTTCCCTACCTATGATGACTTTAATAAAGTGGTCATAGGTAGTGAACTAAAACCTGCTACTTACCTATATCTAAGGCCCTAACACAGAGCATAGCCATAGTGTAGCAAAAATTATATGGCTGACTTTTAATTTTCTAAAAACAGCCATTACCCAATTATATACTGGTTTGTCATCACAATGTACAACAGCATACTGCAAATCTACCGTGGTATACTGTGGCCCAAAATATAATTGAGGCCTAGGTGGATTACTATATTGCGGTACCCTTGCGTCACACATCGTGTCACGTGGGCAACGTACTACCTAAGTCAGATATACAAAGCAACGCAAGGTCACCATGGGTGGCCCTGCATTGATTGGTTAATCTGGAGAAACGGAAGGAAGCACAACTTGCTGTTTTGCGCTACCCTGCACAGCATAATCTACATTGCTGCTAAATTGTACATACATCCGTCAGCCACTCCACTGTGTGTGACTCCACTATACACCACTCCACTCTATGGTATTCCACTATACGCCACCATAGTGTATCTCATACCACTCTACGATGCTCCACTTAATTTAATGCCACTCCACTGTGCGCCACTCCACTGTATGCTATCCCACTCTACTCTGCTCTACTCTACACATCTCCACTGTATGAGACTCTACTCTAGGCCACTCCATTCTATGCAATTCAACTGTATGCAACTCCACTTTACAGCACTATACTCTATGCTGTTGCATTGTACGCACCTCCACTCTACACCACTCCAGTATACGCAACTCCACTGTATGCCATGTACTGGATGCTACTTCATTATATGCTATTCCACTCTATGCCATTGCACTGTACGCCACTCCACTCTACAACACTCCACGGTACACTATGCCACTAAACTCCACTCCAGTGTATGGCACCACTTCATTCTATGCTATTCCATTAGACCCCACTCCAATGTATGTCACTCCACTGAATGCTATTACACTATACCCCACTCCACAGTACACCACTCCAATGTACATCACTCCAATGTACACCACTCCACAGTATGCTACTTCACTATATGCTATTACACTCTACGCCACTCCACTGTGCAGCACTACACTCTTTGCTATTACACTGTCCGCAACTCTCCCTATGCCAGTTCACTCTACGCTATTGCACTGTACACAACTCCACTCTACTCCACTTCAGTGTATGCCACTCCACTGTATGCCTCATCACTATAAGCTACTCCACTACATGCTATTCTACTCTACGGCATTCCATTGTATGCCACTCCACTCTATGCTGTTCCACTGTATACTATTCCACTGTATGCCATTACAGTGTACACTACCCTACTGTATGCCACTCCAGACTATGCCACTGCACTCTATACCACTCCATTCTATGCTATTCCATTGAACTCCACTCCACTGTACGCCACTCCACTGTATGCTATTACACTCTACCCCACTACACTATACGGCACTACAGTCTACACCACTTCACTTTACTTTACTTCTATATACACTATTTCACTCTACACCACTGCACTGCACGCCACTTCACTGGATGCTATTCCACTGGATGCCAATACAATCTAGAGCACTCCACTGTATGTGGTTTCACTGTATGCCACTACACTGTTTACTACTCCACGCGAAACCACTCCAGTGTGTGCAACTGCACTCTACACTACTTCATATTATGCTATTCCATTGGACACCACTCCACTGTACGCCACTCCACTCTCTGCTATTACACTCTACCCCACTCCAGTGTGCGCCATTCCAGTCTGCATCACTACACTGGACGTCACTGCACTTTACCCTACTCCACTTATGCTATTCCACTCTATGCCACTGCACTGCACCCCACTTCACTCTATGCTATTCAACTATATGTCACTCCAGTGTGCGCCATTCCAGTCTGCATCACTACACTGGACGTCACTGCACTTTACCCTACTCCACTTATGCTATTCCACTCTATGCCACTGCACTGCACCCCACTTCACTCTATGCTATTCAACTATATGTCACTCCACTATAGGCTATTCGACTCTATGCCATTCCAGTGTATGCCACTCCATTCTACGCTCCTCCATTCTACGCTAGTCCATTGGATGCCAAACCACTCTACACCACTCCACTGTATGCTATTCCATGCTACCCCATTCCACTGTACACCACTCTACTCTATTCCATTCTATGCCACTCCACTGTACTCCACTCTACACTGTTCAACTGTGCGTCTCCCCATCCTACCCCACTTTACTGCATGCTGTCACACTGTAGGCAACTTCAGTCTTTGCCAATATACTGTATGGTATTCCACTCTACTCCACTCCACTGTACGCCCCTCTTTTCTATGACATTTCATTGGTTGTCACTCTACTGAATGCCACCCGCTGTATGCTATTACACTCTACACCTCTCCACTGTAAGGCGCTCTACTACAATACATGCTATTAAACGCTACACCACTCCACTGTAAACACTTCACTCTACCCCACTCCACTGTATGCCACGCCAGTCTTCAATAAACCACTGTGCACCACTCCACAGTGGTAATCCACAATATGCTATTCCACTCAACACCACTATAGTTTAGTTAGTGTTGTCTGGTTAGCAGCCTGAAAAAAAGTATGTATGGAGGTGCACTACTTATAATACAAATGTGGTGGATACATTGTAAATGAAAGGTATAACAATAACCTTAAAATTTCAAAGGTTTGTGTAATTTAAGTTTGTTTTGTATATGGAAAAAACGTTTTCCTAACTATAGCTAAGTTTTAACCTTTGGTTAGGTCTGCTTTCCAAAGACTGAGCGTTTTTTGGTTTCTAATAACTGTGGCCCCATTTGACAGATCTTCATGAAACATTCCCCCAAAACTTTCATCCAACTCAGCTCCGTCCTGGAAAGTTTCAGGGTGATCTGTCAAGCGGGGGCCGAGAAAGAAGGGGGTCTCAAAACGTAAAATCCCTATGCATTCTCCATAGACTTCTTTAGGCAGGGCTACAGCAAAAACTTCTGAACAAAATTACACCAAATTCGGCAGGAAGCTAGATCTTGATCTACAGATTGTGCTTTCTGTGATTTGGTATAAATCCGTTCAGTAGTTTTTGAGAAATTAAGGGTGAAAAATAATTGTATATTTTGACAGTTGGGCTCACAAGTGTCCTGTGAGAGCACAAATTAAAAAATGGAGGCCTGTGATTGGTTGAGGGGCTTGTTTTTCCCATGAGACTTCACGCTCTCATGGGAGCCGTGAGAGCGAGCGCACTGATTGGCTGGCTGCTGGAATGTAAAGAAATGAAATGGCCACCATTACTGTTTACTGCGAAAAATTGGAGGTGTTGTGAAAATGAAGTAAAAAAGCTATATCAGGGGGCTGCAGAAAGGCATGCTGTCCCCCAAGCTTTAGAGACGAGGTGTCTAAGGGATACCTACTGTGAAGATAATAAATGTACATTGTTTTTAACTAATTTTTACAATCTTGTAGGACTGTCGCAGGATTGTGAATACTGAAAAGGAATTGATGAGTTCTCAATACTCTCTATCAGTAGGAATGCATATTGTGGCCCTTGTTTTTGAGAGGAAGTGTGTAAGAGATAAGTACTGTGATGATTAGAAGGCTTATTCTTTTTTTAAAAACATGTTATGGTCTTCCGAGACTCTCGCGGGATCATGAAAAGTAGAAAGGAGTAGGTGATCTTTGAATACACTGTAGTTAGCACACTTGCTACTCTAGGACAGAGTATTACTGGAGATGTCCCTTATTAGAGTCTAATATTTACGCCTTGGTAAGAGTTGTGAGTAGAGTACAGTCTCCTCCCACACTCTACTATGCACACCTATTATCAGAAAGGGGTTTTGGCAGGGAGGACAGTCCCTCTCCACTCACTACTACACACACCCATCATGTGAGAGAGAGGTGTTAGGGGAGAGGCCAGTCTCTCTCAACACACCCTACTATGTACACCTGTCATCTGAGAGTGAGGTCTAACAGGAGGGGCAGGTCCTTCCACACATACTACTAAGCGCACCTGTCATCTGTGAGAGAGGTCTGAAAGGACAGGCCTGCCATTCTCTACAAAGTACTATACACACACGTAATCTGAGAGAGAGCTCTGAAAGGAAAGGCCAGTCCATCCACACACTCTACTGCACAGAGCCGTCATCTGAGAGAGAGGTGGAAAAGAAGAGGCCAGTCCCTCCTCACACACTACTATGTACACCTGTCAGCTGAGAGAGAAAATTCTGAAAGGAGAGGATAGTCCCTCTCTGCACACTACTATGCATACCCATCATCTGAAAGAGAGGCCTCAGTGGTAAGGCCAGTCTGTCTACATACACCCTACTACACACACCTGTCATCTGAGTGAGAAGTCTGAAAGGAGATGCCAGTTACTATCCACACCCTACTATGCGCATCCGTCATCTGAGAGAGAGGTCTGACAGAAGAGGGCAGTCCCTCCCCACACACCACTATGCATGCCTGTCATCTGATAGAGAGGTGTGAAAGGAGAGGCCAGTCCCTTCACACACCCTACTATGCACACTCATCATCTGAGAGAGATGTGTCAGCAGAGAGGCCAGTCTCTCTTCCCACATGCTACTGTGCACACCTGTCATCTCAGAGATAGGTCTGAGAGGAAAGGGCAGTACCTCTATACCAGTAGCGGTCGGTGGTGGGAGTGCCGCCGGGCGCTTACGTGGGGCGGGGGAGGGGCAGGGTGGGGGTAGTAAACTACGGATTACGGGCAATTACAGGTAAGTACACATATAAATAAATAAAACGAATTTCGTTTCTCGCGCTGCATCACCAGCACCACAAATACCAAACCACACACCATGGCAACACAAAGAATGCCTAAGTACACTGCCACTGAGTTGACGGTCATGGTCGACGAGATCATCAAGGTGCACCCACAAATCTATGGGAACCAGGTCCAACAGACACCAGTAGCCACCAGAAACAGAATGTGGAGCAGGATCGTAGACCAGGTGAATGCAGTTGGGAACGTGCCAC
>CAWUFW010025739.1:0-41015 GCA_963921515.1 Calotriton arnoldi
TTTCTAGAAAGACAAATACAACTACAATCCCACCTATACACTGGAGCTTGTGAACGTCTCCCTTGAACTTCTTCAGCTATTACTTCTTCCACATTTCTAGCAACCATCTTTTCTTTTTCAATTGGACAACCGTTTTTAACTTCATAAGAACGACCACTGGTATCAACTGAGTGAACTTATGTATTTAGTTGAAAATAGCTTTCTTCATTAAAAAAGTTCAGTACTAGAAGTGTGCTTCCATTCACCCAAAAATATTTTGCAAAAGTTAGTTCTATTAACTAGTCATTTTCTTTTACTTTTCTCCTTCATAAAATGCATTGTTTTATTCAATGTTTTCATTCTCTTCAATACTAATATAAAAATCTTCTTTTCAATTCAAAAGCGTTTTCGACTACACTTTCAAAAAGTGCCAGCCATGCTCCTCACACCAAAGCAGATGGCTGCTCGACCATCACACTTCCTATCTTTCCGTCAATCTCGCTTGACTGGAGCATCAAATTAGTTTCTTTAATCAAGTCCGGATCCCACCTTGACCCTTGCCCACCCAAAATCCTGCATATAGTCATTGAAACCATTGCATCCGTCCTCTGGCCTATTTTTAACCATATTATTACCACGGGGTATTTTCCCACCGATTGGAAAAAAGCCTCCATCTTGCCTTTCTTGAAAAAAACGAATCTTGATCCAGAGGACACTTCCAATTATAGACCCATCTCTAGGCTACCATTCCCTGCTAAGGTCATCGAAAGATACCTAAATGAGGAATGTTCCTCCTTTCTCATGGAAGGAGACACTCTGGACCACTCACAGTATGGCTTCCGGGCCCACCATAGTACCGAATTAGCGCTTATTACGGCCACGGAGGAACTTAGGCAAACCCTTGACAGAGGGGGTAGTGCTGCCCTTATCCTTTTAGATCTCTCGGCGGCATTCGACACGGTCAATCATGAAGTGTTGGTTGAACGACTTGCCTCGCTAGGAATCAGGGATAAAGCACTCCTCTCACTTAGATCTTTTCTGTCCAACAGGACGCAGTCAGTGGCTCATGATTCATTTATCTCCCCGGATTTATCTCTTTCCTGTGGAGTCCCTCAAGGCTCGCCACTGAGCCCCACTCTTTTTAACCTGTATGTCACCCCCTTGGCCAAACTAATAAGAAGCTTCGGTTTCTCGCTGGTGTCCTACGCCGACGACACACAGATTATTGTGTCCATCAACCGCCCGGCTACGGATTCGGCTTCCCGGTTTCAAGTCTGCATGGGTCATATAGGGAACTGGATGCAGCAAACTGTTTGAAACTAAATACGTCAAAAACAGAAGTCATGCTGTTTGGCATCACGCCAAGTATCTGGTCAGACAGCTGGTGGCCAAGTGACATGGGTTCTCCTCCAATACCAGCCAGCAAGGTAAAAAACCTTGGTGTTCTCTTCGACTCTAAACTCTCCTTTGAATCCCTGATTAATCAGACTACAGCTGCATGTGTTTTCATTCTGAAAATCCTAAAAAAAAGTATTTCCGTTCATCCCATTTGAACTAAGGAAAACAGTGGTCATGGCCTTAGTTGGCTCTAGGCTGGACTACTGCAACGCCCTTCTCACTAGCGCAAGCAAGCACAGTATACATAAACTTCAGGTGACGTAGAATGCCGCTGCCAGAGTCTTGCTTGGGCTTACCCGCTTTGACTCAGCTTCTAAAGCTCTTGCCGAGCTCCATTGGCTACCTATCACCAAACAAATTCAGTTCATAGCTCTATGTATTGCGTTCAAGGCTACACACGGCATAGGCCCCAGGCAATTGTCACAACTCTTTAAGCCCTACATCCTGGCCAGATCATTGAGATCCTCAGGCAGTGGCAATCTGATTGTCCCCAAGATGCGTAAAGTAAGGTGGGGAGGCAATAGCTTTCCATATGCCACCACCAAACTCTGGAACTCCCTGCCAACCTCTCTTAAAAATTAACCTAACCTGTTACAGTTCAGGTTGTGCTTAAAGAGCTGGCTTTACTAACGTACTTTACTAATCGACCACACTGCCTGCGTGTCTATCCAGTGCCTAGATACCCTCGGGTCTGTGTAGCGCTTTATAAATTCTTCATTTCATTTCATTTTCTTGTAAAAGGCGGATCTTTTTTATATTTTTTGCAATCTTTCAATACATTTTGTAGTATTCTACTTTTATACATTAGTTTCCTAATGTCCTTATATTCTTTCATCCTTCTTTCAACATAGATTGTTTTCCCATGACCTGATTTTCCATTAATTTGTCCTTTTTTCATTTCCTTCTCCTTGGTTCTACAACTTTTCTTTCTGTTTTCCCCATTTTCAAAATTCTTTCCAGTCCTTAAAAGTCTTTTAACAAATTCTTTAGTTCTCTTACCAGAAGACTTTTTCTTCAATGTCACATGTTGTACTTCATCTAATTTCTGCTTTTCTCTCTCCTTTAAATAGTACAGTTTTTTTTGTTGTCTTTTCTTTTCAACTTTTCTTGTCATACTGAATCTTTCTTAAAAATAATGGAGAATATCTGGAAAAAAAAACTTTTTTAAAATAATTATATACAAATATTCTTATCTATTACTAAAGAAACACCTTCTATTTAAATGGTACAAACAAATGCATATATGGTCTTCAGAATATGGTGAGACTTACACCTGAGACATGTTATAGGCTTTTCTTATATTTGCCTAGGCCCAACACTCTGAGCATTACTAGAATGGTAAAGCAACAGGACAAAAGTGACGTTTAAGGCATGTTAGGGAATGGACTGCAACAGAGGTGCAGAAAGAAGCAAGAACAGTGCAGAAAGAAAAAACAGAGGTAGAGAAGAAGGGAAGAGATGTGCAGAAAGAGGCAAGAGCAGTACAGAAAGAACCAATACACGTGCAGGAAAACAGAAAAAGGATGGAGAAAGAGGCACGAGCGGTGCAGAAAGAAGAAAAAAAAGTGCAGAAAGAAGCAACAGAGGTGCTGAAAGAGGCAAGAGGGGTGCAGAAAAGGAGAAAGAAATGCATAAAGAAGCAAAAGAGGTACAAAAGAGGTAATAGGGGTGCAGAAAAAGGGAAGAGCAATGCAGAAAGAACCAAGAGATGTGCAGAAAGAGGCAAGAGAGGTGTAGAAAGTGGCATGAGATGTGCAGAAAAAGGGAAGAAAAGTACAGAAAGAGGCAAGTGAAGTGCTGAAAGAGGAAAGAGGGTTGCAGAAGGAGGCAATAGGGGTACAGAAATAAGCTAGTGAGGTGCATAAAGAAACAACAGAGGTGAAGAAAGAGGTAAGAGGGGTGCAGAAAAAGGAGATAGAAATGCAGAAAGAAGCAAAAGAGGTGCAAAAGAGGCAAGAGGGGTGCAGAAAAAGGGAAGAGCAGTGCAGAAAGAACCAAGAGGTGAAGAAAGATTCAAGACAGGTGCACAAACAACCCAAAAAAAGTGCAGAAAGAAAGTGCAGAAAGAGGCAACAGAATTGCTGAAAGAAGCAACAGAGGTGTAGAAACAAGCAAGAGAAGTGCAGAAAAAGGTAAGTGAGGTGCAGAAAGAGGCAAGAGAGGAGCAAAATTGACAAGAGAACTGCAGAAAGAGGCAAGAGGGATGCAAAAAAGGAAAGAAGAGTGCAGAAAGAAACAAAAGAAGTGCAGAAAGAAGGAACACAGCAGCAACAAGAGGGAAGAGGGGTTCAGAAACAGAGAAGAGGGTGCAGAAAGAAGCAAAAGATGTACACAGAGAAAAAAAAGAAGTACACAAAAAAGGAACAGAGGTAATAGGGGTGCATAAAGAGGCAACAGGGGTGCAGAAAGAGGGAACAGGTGGGCAGACTGAGGCAACAGAGGTGCAGAAAGAGGGAACAGGGGTACAGAAAAAAGCAAGAGGGATGCAGAAATTTGGAACAGAGGTGCAGGAAGAAGCCAGAGCAGTGCATAAAGAACCAACAGAGGTACAGAAAGAGGCAAGAGGGGTACAAAAAGAGGCAAGTGAAATATAGAAAGAACCAAAAGAGGTGCAGAAAGAAACAAAATAAGTGCAGAAAGAAGGAACAGAGGTGCAGAAAGAGGCAACAGGGATGCAGAAAGAGGGTAGAGGAGTGCAGAAAGATGCAAAAGGGGTGCAGAAAGAAGTGACAGGTGCAGAAAGACATAAAAAAAGTCCTGAAAGAAGGAACAGAGGTGCAGAGTCCATGCATACTACATAAGTAATTGAAAGAGTGCATGGGTAATGCCTGGGTGATTGCATAAGTGCAGGGGTAATGTCTGGGAGATTGGCGGAGTGCATGAGTAAAGTGTGGGTGATTGCATGAGTGCAGGGGTAATGTGTGGGAGGTTGTATGAGTGTAGTGGCAGTGCCTGAGTGATTGGAGGAGTGCATAGATAGTGCCTGGGTGATTCTATAAGTGCATAGATACTGGTTGGGTGATTGAAAGAGTACAGGCCTAGTGCCTGGGTGATTTGAAGAATGCAAGGGTAGTGCCTGGGTCATTACATAAGTGCATGTGCACTAGCTGGATGATTTAAGAAGTGCTTTGATAATGCCTATCTGATTGTATGACTGCAGCGATAATGCCTAGGTGATTCCATGACTGCAGGGATAATGCCTGGGTAATTGCATGAGTGCATAGGTAGAGACTGCAGGATTCTATAACTGTAGGGGTAGTACATAACTAGTGCCTAGGTGATTGCATCATTGCAGGGTTAATATCTGGGGGATTACTGAAGTACAAAGGAAGTGAGCGGGTGATTTTATAACTGCATGAGTACTGCCTGGGTGATTACAGAAGTACTAAGGTACTCTCTGAGTGATTACACAAGTGCAAAGGTAGTGCCTGGGTGATTTTTTAAGTGCATAAGTATTGGCTGAGTGATTACATAAGTACCAAAAAAAGCGTGCGTGATTACATAAGTACAAGAGTAGTGCCTGCGTGATTCAAAGAGTGCAAAGAGAGCGCCTGGGTGATTGAAGCACTGTATAGCTAATGCATTGGTGATTGCATGAGTGCAGGGGTAACGTCTGGGGGATTAAAGGAGTACATAGGTAACACCTGGGTGATTGCATGACTACAGGGGTAATATCTGGGGATTTACATGAATACATAGGAAGTGACTGGGTGATTTTATAAGTGCATGGGTACTTCTTGGGTGATTGCAGGACTACTGAGGTAGTGCCTAAGTGAATAAAGGAGTGCAAAGGTAGTGCCAGAGGTGATGTCATAACAGCATTACTACTGGCTGAGTGATTACATAAGTAGAGTCTTATAAAGTACCATAATCAATAATCCCTCTCCCAACATATCTTAAACATCACTTTTCCAATACTACTGCTTCACTATTCTAGCAGTAATCAGGTATAGAGCATAGCTAACAGCAAAGCAACACTTCACTTATCTTTCATAAAAGTCTCCCCATATTTCTAAAACCATGAATGCATATGTCTGTACCTTTTCCTACCAGCATCATATATAAAAGTAAAAAACAGTTGAATGTATACGTGTTTTTATACATCTATCATCTTCAGACACATAACACATACCATAATATATGAACCAGCAGACACATATCTCAATTACAACACCATGCACAGCTCAAAACTTCACAGAGTACACTTCAATTTTCAAATAGACAATGAAAATTATGCAGTATATATGAAAAATAACTTTCCTCACATCATACAAATTATTCAAATAAATAACATCTCTAGAAACATCTCAAACCACATTTTCAGGCTGCTGCTTAACCATTCTACAACTACTTATAATATTACACCTACCCAAATACAAACAAGGAACCCTTCACATATCTTTAGTAAAAGACTCACCATATTACTAAAAGCATACATGAATATGTCTGCACCATAACACTATCCAAACCTCAAAAATTATGCGGCATATTTCAACTGTACCTCTCTAGAAACTTAAAAAAGAAGCCTAATCAATAACACCTTATGTCAGCATCTTTTAAACCACACCTTTGTGCTGCATCTTCACCATTCTACTAGTACTCACAGTCTTGAGCCTACCACATAAAAAGCAACAACAGCTCTTTGTTATACATCATGCACCTTCAAATGTATAGGACATATGAAAATACATATAGAAGTAGAAACATACTTGAGACAGAAGTCCATGCACACCTTAAAACTTGACAGACAACCTCCAAATTTAAAGCAACAGCTAAAATGATGTGGTATACTACAAATGTACATATCCACACACTAAAACAAACTACCATAATCACTAATCCATCTTCCAATATATACATATTACTATACAGAATCTATTTCAAACAACATTTAACTACAATAAAACAAACTACAATACTCATCTCTACATTTAATAATATATTTCAAACATCAAAGTTTTTGAATATTTTTTAAAGTTTAAAATAAACCTAATACATAATACACCTCACAAATTTATAACTCACCTTCTAAATAGATTTGTAGAATTTAAAATATCACAAACTCATAAATTATTTTCTTATGCACACAATCAATGTAAAGCACTACTCTCAGCAAGGTAAAACCACTAATGGCAAAGTTTCCCTCTCTTTCTCCACACAAAAACCTGTAAGTAACAAATCACATAGCTTCCTACATTATTTCAAATTATAAAACACATTTCTATTGGTTAGACATATTAACCCTTACCAACTGACTTCTAAAAGTGCCCAAACTGGTTCTGGAATTTTTGGGAGTCGCGACTCCACCGCGCACCAACGCGATGGAGCCGCAAATCCATACGGGATTTAAAAAATATATTACAAATAAAAATAGCACTATTTTTTAGGAACACACCACTTCTAAAGATAGTACTGACTTGGGAAATCTTACTTTAATAAGGTATCGCTCATATATAAATTACAATTTCACATTTTAAGTCCACAGTGAAGTTTCAACCCTTACCCCATTCTGCTTAATGCCAGTTTCCATAGTAACAGTTCATGGAACATTCAACTAAACTGACAGGTCACAAGTTCACCATATTTTCAAGTTTACCACACAATGTTGCAAATGCAAATAGCAGGTGTGGTTGACATTTCCAAAGTATCACCTTATCCTATCTACTGTACCTTTTAAACATTTTTTACTAACCAATAAGAAACATGCTTTTTAAAGAAAGTAACATGCACCCTATTTTTGAATGTTCAATGTTCTTAAAAAGCCAATCAATTCTCTACTTTTTTAAAAACAGCATCTTGTCCACCATTTTACATACCCCTCATTCCACCAACTGACTACCTCAGCTACAGACATTTTTTGTATTGCTTCCAGATATCCCTTCAAGATGCTTACAGTGTGGATTGTTGGACACAGCTATGTTTTCTGGTGCAAAAGGTATGCTGAACACAGAGGTATTGACAAAGACCTAGCTTTACAAAATGTGGATATTAAATGGATTGCACAGATAGGATTAAAGTGGCACCAATTGATGCCTTTGGTTAAAACCTTTTTGCATGTCCAACCCCCTGACCTCATGATTGTGCATTGTGGTGGCAATGACCTAGACACATTGACTGGGGTAGGTCTGGAAATGCTCATGAAGGACACCTTTGCACAATTGATGTTGCTTTTACCTCAAACTGTCTTTGTTTACTCTAATATATGCCAAAGACAGAAATGGAAGTGGTTAAATCAATTCTGTCCACAGATTGAAAAAGCTAGGAAAAATGTCAATAAAGCTGTTTCTGCATACCTAAGAGATCATAGAATGGGGTCCATCTACAATAACAATATTCGTTTTGATATGGATGACATCTACAGAAGTGATGGAGTACACTTCACAGATCAAGGAAACAGAGTCTTTCTCAACAACCTAAAGCTCTGCATCTGCACTTACATGTAGCTACAACAAACTCATAATAAACACAAGGGCTCTTTTTAGAGCCACCCTATAACATAGTAGTGGATATAAAAAAAAATTTCACATACATTTTTTAAAATATTTTTTTGTGGATTCCCGCATTCGACGCAAATCTGCAAAAGCATGAATTCAATGTACTACAACACAATACACTTTTCAAGTTTAACTATTATTTTTTAATTTTATATAATTTTAACAAGTCTATCAATTGTAATCTTGTCATTAACTTCAATCACACTACCTCTTTAAAACAACTTCACAAATACAACACTACCTTCTAAATTATATACTAATTAATTATTTATTTAAGGTGAATTCGCGAATCCAACGCGACGTTACACGGGGGGCCGTGCTGAGAGCCAACCTGGAGTCGTGACTCCAAACTCGAAAGCAAAAAAAAAACGCCCCACTTCGTTTCTTCGGTATTCGCCCCCGGGACCCCATCTCCTGGGGCCTGACCAGCATTTAAAAAAATTTCTATTTTGGAGGGAGGCCGCATGGCCCCCCCTCCTGATGCCTATAATGGCCCGGGGACCCCATCCCCCGGGGAATTGCCTCATTTTTTTTTTTTTTTTAATTATAGTACGTTAAAGGGGCCGTTCGGCCCCCCTTCCCTTTGCCACTTCTGGCCCCTGGGACCCCATCCCCCGGGGCCTGGCCAGCCTAGTTTTTTTTTTAGGAGGGGGGCCGTGTGGCCCCCCTCCTAAGGCCAATTATGGCCCCGGGGACCCCATCTCCCGGGGCCGGCCTTCCGTTTAAAAGAAAAATTAATTAAAAGGGAGGGGGCCGCGTGGCCCCCCTCCCGGGCCACTTCTGGCCCCGGAGACCCCATCCCCCTTGGCCAGCCCTCAGCATTGGGGACTGTCGGGGGAGCCCCAATGCCTCCACGGTCCCTGCCGGCTCCCCTCCTCCTGCGGAGCTGGCATTGCTTTTGGGCAAGGGGAGCTGCTGACATGCAGCTCCCCTTGCCCAAAAGCAATTCTGCTTTGCTTCGTTGAAGCGAGAGCAGGTTTCCTGCTCTCGTTTCAAAGAAGCAAAGCAGAGTTTGCTATGCCAGGGGGGACCCATGCTCCCGGCCTGCCATAGCAAATGGCAATGTCCCGAGGTGGGCACCCCCGGACATTTCCGTGAGGCCCACCCACCCAAAATAATTAGAAGCCCCGGGGAGGTGGCGGTCCCCGGGGCTTTGGGGGCCCCCATGGGCCCCCGCTAATTATTTTGGCATTGCCCCAGGGACCTGGCCCACCCAGGGGCTATTAGGAAACATAGCACGAGAGGCTGCGCTTTGTTTATCTGTTTGTCCCCAGTTTATCTGTTTGTCCCCAGTTTTATTGCTTTTATATACGAAAGTTCAAAATAAAGACAATAAAATGTATATCCACATCTCCGAAACAGACTGAACTGAGGGACCAAGAGACATGGGGCCTTATTTATGAAGGCATGTGACACTTTTATGCCGCCATTGCATCACTTCTTGTGACGCTGCGGCGGCGTAATTAATGCGCCACGATGCACCATATTTATAAACTGACGCATCTAAGCAGATGCACCACTTTGCAGAAGGTATAATGTATGCAGTGTGGGCGATACCCCGCAACAAAGGGTCGTAGAAGTGCGCAGTGACATCTATGAGACACTTCTAGGACTCTACTGCGTCAATATCTTATGCCTGACTCACAGCAGGCGTAAGACTGATGCAGGCCCTTTCACATGGGGATTGCCCCATGTGAAAGGACACAGTGCTGGGGTTGCATCTATTTTCAGACACACCCCAGCAATGCGTCACTTTTGTTCCTACAAATACGTCAGAAATACTGATGTATCTGTAACTGCTTGCGACATGGAGCGCTGTACATTAAATATGGTGCATCCATCCTGTCGCAAGGAGGGTGCAGTGAAAACTGTTGCATTGCTGTTTTCATGCAGCAATGTAACAGTTTTCATAAATAACCCCCTAAAATGTATATACTTGGCTTGAGTAACACAAATACCTGCTGGCATCAACCATGTGTCCGTAACTGTATGTGCATAATCTGCTTGTGTATAGCTAATATGACTTATAACGTTCACACTGACACCCATCACACAACTCACATCATGAACGCCACTCAGATCGCTCACACAGATAATTCCATCATGCCACTGCTAACAGACTACGGTATTTCAGTCTGCAATGATAAAATGTGTTACACTTGTTACTCACATTTGTGAAGCGGGCCCCTAGGCACAACCTAGGCTACTGAAGCCTGCTATAGAGAACATTTTTTTCTGACTCACTGGACCTCTATTAAAGTTTGAGGGCCAGATGTACGACGAGATTTAGCATGCGTAAACGGGTTTGCGACCCGTTTGCACATGCTAAATCTGATAGGGCCATGTCCAAACACTATTTTGCGAGTAGCAAATAGTTTGCGACTCGCAAAATAGTGTTTTGCAACTCGCTATTAGGAAGGGGCAATCTCTTCCTAATAGCGAGTCTCTAGCCATGTATGAATGTTTTGCCACCGCAATTGCGGTCGCAAAAACTCGCAATTTACCACCCTCTTCAAGAGGGTGGTAATGGCAAGGGGTCCCCAGGGGACCCCTTCCCCTTTGTGACTGGCTTTAAAAATATTTTTTAAGGGCAGGCAGTGGTCCCAGGGACCACTACCTGCCCTTAAAAAATGAAACAAAAACGTTTCATTTTTGTTTTGTAAATACATCCCATTTTCCTTTAAGGAAAACAGGCTGCATTTTTTTTTTTTAAAACAGCTTTATTGACAAGCAGTCCCAGACATGGAGGTCTGCTGAGCCTAGCAGGCCACCATCCCTGGGAGGGCCAGCCATTCCTAATGGGGTCGCAAATTGCGAGTGGCTCATTAATATTCATGAGCCTCGCATTTTGCGACCCCATTGGGAATCGCAATCCGTGTCTCTGACACTGTTGTACATTCCAAATTGCGATTCGCAATTGGCGACTCGCAATTGAGCGCAAATTGCGAGTCGCAATTTGGAATGGTTGTACATCTGGCACTTAATGTACAGCAGTCAGCTAAAGCTAGCATTTGCAACTGCCTCAAAGGACATCCAGTGACTTAAGTTATGGCAGCCTACTAAAGCAAGAATTTGCATCTCACTCAAGGAACAGCCAGTAACGTCTTCAAGTCCAGCAGCTGGCTTAAGGAAATATTTGCACCGGACTCAAAGGCTCTCTAGTAACAACTTAATGCACTGCAGCCGTCAAAAGTAACTATTTGTGTTTGAATTAAAGTAGCTCTAGTAAAGACATATGATACTGCAGCCTGCTTCTGAAAGGACATGAATCTGACATTATAGGGGTATTGTACTGCAGCCTGCTACAGCAAAGGCGTCTTTCTGTTTGGAGCAATCTCTAGTAATGACTGAACTCCTGCATCAGGAAAGTGCCAATTGTAACTTTTTATACCCGAAGGGCACATTAGTGCACATGGCTAATGCTTTTGCATTGGGTTTTCTGTTTATTGAAATGTTTAGTCTTTTCCACAAGCAGAGTCAAAAAATGGCATTTAGTAGAACTGAGCATGCGGTATCAACAAGCTTTGTCAAAGCTGACAGGTCTGGCTTGTATTTTGAGTTACAAGCAACCTATTGGCTCTGGGAATGCTTGTAAAAAAGAGCAATAACTTATTGGCTTTACAAATGCCCTTATTGGCTTTACAAATCAAATGCTTGGTGTAGATAGGGGCATGCATACTCCCCTGCCATGACTGAGGAACCTGACAAGTTGAAGACAAAGCCCTAATCAATGGGGGAAGACAATCTGTCCAATAGTTCAGTCCTATCTTTATTATTGATATGTGAAGGCTGTTCAGCTCTGATGTATGCAATATTTTTGTTTACATTATTAATGTTTCAATATCATAGCCTGTGATGTTTGAACATGGACAAATCAACCTTAAAGGAAACTGGTCCTCAGTTGACAAGGTACAAGTGGCACCTCTCTAGAGTTGTGAAATACGATGTGCCCAACATTCCTCCAAATTTACCCAGACTGGTTCCACATCCCTTTTTGTAGCGCTCTTTGCAATCAGTTGTCAAAATTATTTTTAATTTTTATTCTGTATTCAGTTGATAATTTGCTCCAACTCTAGTTACCTACATTTCAGTTTACAGCTTTTTATACAATTTATAAAAGATTTTCTAACAAACAACTACTTATCACGTAAAGCAATATCACATGGATCCTTACCTAATTTTTGAAGGTCCTTTATTTGAGCTTCAGAATATTACAATCTTTGTTAACCAAACCGCATCTAGCATGGTAGTGCAAGTTTTTGCCGTTGATATTCACCATCTTCAATGTTCTAAGATAGTCCCAGAATACACACAGATTGTGGTGCCAGGTCCTAAGGCTATTCCTATGTCCAACCCATTCCAGAAACCTCCAAATGTTTGATAATGCATAATACCTCTGAAGCTGTAAAGGAAAGAACAATAGTCCCAATGTACAAATGAATGTTGTGTTTTCAAAGCATGTGATTGACAAAATACCTAGTATTAAGTACATTTTTACAATTTACAAGCGGCATTTTATGAGTCAAAAAGTATTACTGGCTTATACAAATCTTTGCGGCCTTGTCCAAACCGCAAATAGGAGGGCAAATGAAAGCCCCCCCTTCCTCTCTGATTAACCCCTTGCATGCTCGGGACAGCCCCCGGCCGTCATGCTTCAGCGTGAAAATTTGCGCCGCATGGAAGGGGTTAAGAGAGCAATGTAGCTGTGGTTTGTAATCACAGTTAAGGTCGCAAACTAATGATGAGATATCAACACCTCAGAAGTGGTGATATCTGATTTGCAATAAGGAAACTGTCCATATGGGACATCTACCTTTTGGCAATTATGACGGTATAGCACAGGACCCTTTTGTATTTTTTGTTTGGAAATGCAGGGATGAGTGTTTGGTGTTCCTTTCAGCCTCAATCCTTCCATTTGCAGCCAATCATAGGAGGTCACAGATTGTGTCCTCTTAGTAACATTTTATTAGGCAGGTCATTTTATGATACCCTGTGAATGTTCAATTTACAATGTGACTAATTCTTGCATAGGTAGAATTGCAAATTGCATTCCCATTTCCAAACAAATTGGTGTGCAAATTTCACAACTCTAGTTTAGAAATGAGAATAGTGCATCAAACACCATGCCTGTTAATGCCTGTTGCACTAGTTCCATGCCATAGGTGAGAAATCAAATGAAGAAAGTATCCTTTACTTAGACTGTCAAATGCATCTATGAGCCCACTGAAATCTAGTGAGCAGAGGTTAGTAGTCTTTTTCTGTTCTCAAGTCAATGTTAACATTTTTGATTAATCCAGCATGATATTCTACCACTGTATAATTTAGAGCATTATTTGCTCATGCGGCATGTAGGTAAGTTAAAATGAGGAGGGCAATCACTGGGAAATAGCCCATTCACAATACAAAAATTATGCTAATGCTTTGGCCATTTATGACCAATCATTCTCGCTGCTCTCATCTGATACAGCACCAAATGTTTAACTGTATTACTTTTTTCTAATGTTTTAACAGTGTCTTCTGAAGATACTTTGATAAGAATGCATGGCTCCCTTTCAACCTTAACGCCTATATCTAATAATGTATTCATATTGTTAATAAGTGTTTTCCCAATATGATTAGAAATGAGCACAATTCAAATCGACTCATTCTGAGGGCCTTCTTTAGCTAAAAAAATCTCATATTAATATCTGAAGGTATAAAATCACCTAGGCCAATTAAATGTGTAATAAACTTAGTAAAGTAACTCAGTTGAAAACTTCCAGAGCCCCCTCAGAATGATATTATAAACATTAGATTATCATTAATTTATTTCCTATATTTCCCATCTGTTCCTGGTCTTTTATTAGATAACTGCAGTATACTCTGATCATCCATAAGGAGACTATTTTGTGGATTTAAAGCCTGATCATTTTAGTAGTGCATTTTGTTTATCAAGTTGTGCTGGCTCATTTAGTAAATGTTTATTCTTAGTAATAGTCTTAAACTATTCTTGGTACCGGCATACTCTAAACCACTTGTCCCTTCACAAGCAGAGACACCATTTGTTATATCTGGAGCACTGATTGTACCCATGAATGCCTGTGTCACAGTTCTAATAAAAATTAGTGCTACTGCAACATTGACCTCTAATTTTTTCATTTGAATTTAACTGAGCATGATTATCAAAATAGCCATTACAATGAATGTCCTCTTGAATAGACTTACTGCTCGGAGCTAGCTTACTTTAGTTGAAGGTTTCTTCATCTGGAATAATCAGGATTTCACTTGGTGACGCTCTGTCACTATTTGTTGGGTTGATTAATAAATACTAATTTGCACATTGTATATATGTCATCTATAAAGTGTGAATTTCACTTTGTAATTGATTATAGTTAGAATGTGTTCAAGGTAAGATAGCCATAGCCAATTTAGGCCTCGGTTTTACCACTCAAGCTAACAGTGAAAATACATTTTAGCTGCTAGGATTTTGTCTCCCTTTTTGCTTATTTCAGGAGCCAAGCTCCAAGTAGCAGCAGTTTGAACTAATTAATTATTTCAATTGTTTAATTTCTGCAAGAACACATTATCAGAATGAATTTCATATGCAGTGAGTACTGATTTTCCACACCTGTGCCTGGAAAAGCTGACTGCGATGTACCAACCTGTTACGAGATCTCTTGAAGGTCACGCATTTCCACACTTCGATTGTGCTATGCCTGTAAAGAAGACTGCAAGCATATTATCACTAATGCTGAAGTCTGATGGATACCTTTCTCTTGGAACTGTCAGGAGTGTTTCAAACTGTTTAGAATCTTGTGCTTTAATTGTGCACTGCTAGATGCCCTTTCCACTGGCTTGAGAATATATGTTCCTTTCAACTCTCTTAAGACTTTGCTTATGCTTAAAGAGTTATACTCTTGAGCAAATTCTTCTCATTTACTTGACTATATCTTGTTTTTATTCTGTCTTTAGAGTGCTTATTTGCTGATACCTTCTGCTTCAATTTACCTCATTTGCTTTGTCACTTAGCTTAGCATGATGGGGATTTTTTTCTTTAGGGGAATATTGAGCTTACTTGACATAAGACAAATGTAAATAGTCTGTTTGTGAATTTGCTACATTTGAATCATTTTGAATTAAACTGACATCACTGTTTAATTGATGATTTAATATTTATGACTAATTTGAATGTTTTGAGTTTGCAGCTTGGCAAATCTGCTATAAAACCTTCATGACCTGCAATTTTACTTTTCTCTGTCATCCTTGTGGGGCCAAATGTGCTTCAGTGTTATTGATGCATTACTGATGTGTTGATATTAAGCCTCAATTTGAGACAAAGTTCCATCCACCTGAGTGCAGCTTGTACACTGAATTTGCACTAATGATTTGCAGGGTGAAAACCCCATCCCACCTTGCTTCACACTCACTATTGAACTAGAGTGTACCTTACTCTTTAAAGCACATTTACCATTATTGTTATGTGCCTTTCTTTTTTATGAGTTTTAAAAGCCGGCTGACCAGTCACATGGTACTCAAGCTCCCTTTTCCCCTTCAGCATTACCACCTGTGTACTGTCTTTGTGGCTGGTTTGAGGAATTTATTCTTCCTTTCTTTAGCAAATGCTTCATCTTATTCACATCTAATCTACAATATAAAATGGGAGGATTTATAGCAGATGCATCTGTAGTACTTACAGTATATCCATTAATCAAAAGATGTATTTGTTCTAAGGTACCCTCTCCACCTCTCAGGGTATTATTGAAGTCCAGATCATCACTAGGTTTACCTGCTGAGTCCATACCATTCCTATTTCAGCTGATTCCCTGAATTTATTAATCCTAATAAATGGTTACCCCAACATTATCCAGTGTAATGTGATTATTCTGCCCTCTGATTTACAGCTCTGAGCTTTAAGTTCATAAAATGTTCAGCTGAAAATGTTGCCATAGGTTATCTATAGCTCTGCTTAGCCAGCTCACATTTTGTATATTACTTTAATGATCCCAGTAAAATAAGTATTTGCTTTAGCTAGTTGAGAAGTGTAAGTTCTTCATCATTTTGGATGTATGCCATCTCAAAACTGTCCCAAAAAGTGTATCCCTAAACTGTTAAAAAAAATAATTCTCCACCACTATGGTCATCTATAGTATTAGATTCTGAATCATGTGAAACCGTATTTTATCATCATTACTGCTGGATAACTCAGTCTTAGGGTGGTCTTCATCCAAACATTTTGCATCTCCTCCTCCATTTTTGCTGCACTTATTTTTATTCTCCATAGTACTCTGCATTTTACCACTGCTAACCCATGCTAAAGTGCTTGTGCTCACTCCCTAAAACATGGTAACATCCCCTTATACCCAATTGGCATATTTGATCTACTTATAATTCCCTTGTAAAGTGGTATACTATATACCCATGGCCTGTAAATTAAATGCTACCAGTGGGCCTGCCACACTTGATGTGCCACCTACTTAAGTAGCGCCTTAAAATATGTCCCCGATCTCATTGCTGCCTGATTGCAGCATAAACTGACATGTCGACTTTGCATTTAAACCCCATTCCAAGCCTTTAACTCCCTTTTATTACATACAAGTCAACCCTAAGGTAGGCCCTAAGTAGCGCTTTCTGCAGGGTAGTGTAATTAGAAGGTTGGACAAGTACGTCTAAATTTTACATGGCCTGGTGGTGAAAAACACCTAAATTCGTTAGGACAACTTTGAGGATTCCTTATTGCATTGAACAAGCTGTAATTTCCAATTGGGAGCAGGCAGTTATATCATGCTTGGTGTCTTTGGAATTGTGCTTAAAAGCCCTATTTGATGGTAAAGTCAGATATTTAATTACAATTTTTAAAATGCCACTTTTAGAAAGGTGCCATTTTTCTGCCCTTAGCCCTTTTATGCCTGTAGCTTTGCCTGGGCCACATGACTGGGTGTTACTGACAGACTTTGTGAATTCCTCCCAGCCATCACACAACTGAGAAATTAGTTGTGCCTGAATGTGTCCTTTGCGGGTAGGATGAGGACAGCAGAGTAGAGCACAGTCCCACTTGAAACTGAATAGCCCATGTTCTGCCTTCACACAAAGGGCCTAACGACCTTACGTAGTCACTGCAGTCATCTTAGAGCCAGGGCAGGGGAGTCAGGAAATGTAATGCCCATAGAAGACACTGTCTAGAAGCTTTTCTCATCTTCCAGATCTAGAGCACCAGGGTATAAAAGCAGGCACCAACTCAGCGCACTTCTGGACCTGTGGATACTCTGACATGAAGAAAGACGGCTGGACGGCTGGACTGCTGCTCTGAAGGACTGCTGTCCTGCTATATTGCAGCCCTGTTGCCCTGCTGCCCTGCTGCCCTGCTACCGTCTGCCTGGTTACAAGGACTGAATCTTCAACTGTCCCAGGACCTTCATAGTGACTCATAAGGGCTATTTTGATGGCCTCCTGCTCAGAGCCACTGGAACACAAAAGGCTTCCTCCATCTTAAACTCACATTTGGACCCAGCCTGATTGAGTCCTGACCCTACATCTCGTTCCTCTCCAGTCCTGGATCCTTGCAAGTGATGCTAAAGGTGCTTAGATAGCCAAAATCAAAAAGTGGTGACTTAAAAATGTTGGTAGAAAAACTGCTCTGAGAACGAGGAGGAGACCAGGACCAACCTGCTTGCATGTCTGCTTGAGGTTCATCGCTGGTCAGATTGACTTTGTGGCTGCTCACAGTACGTTCTTCTCCACAGCAGCAAATCCTTTTCAGTGATCTTTTGCCAAAGGGTATTTGACCTAGTGGAACTGTGTTTGGCTACTGCCTCTGCCTTGTCTCGCTTATGTTTTTCAACATTTCAGAGATCAAGCCTGAATGTAGAAATTTTCACAGTGACTTTGATCCAAGGCTAACTGACGACAACGCTCCCTCTTCGGACACCTCCTGTAGCCTTGCCCCGCTGAACTTTACCTTCTCAGAAACTTTTTCTCTGAAATATTTCTAAGTCCGAAGTTAAGCACTGACTAGGCCCAATCCACTCCTTGTATCCAAACTGCTCTCCGTCGCGGTCGGCCCTATTTTTCGACTTTGACCAGGTCTCTCTTTTTTTGATTTTTTTTTCTTTTTTTCTTGCGTTGTGCTTTCACTTCCTCACTGTTTGTGTGCTGCATAAATACTTTGCACATTTCCTCTAAATTAAGCCTGACTGCTTTTTGTTGCAATCTACCCAGCTTAATTTGGTGACTTTTTGTGTTTCACCCTGCAAGGGATTGTGACCATTGCTTGACCAGGGCTTACACCCCAGTCAACAAACAACTCAGTTTCTAACACTTACCTAGTTTGTCTCATACAAAACAACTAGAGAAATTAAATGGGCAGAAGCTATGGCCCAGAGCCTGATGCCTGTCAACACAATAGTGATGCACTTGTCACACTTCACTAGCTTGCACTCCATATCTGCACAGGGGGTAATGAAGGGCTGGTTGGTCTGGATGAGTGAGCAGGCTGTCAATGAAGCTGGTGCATGTGGTGGAACCCAACAGAGATTCAAATTACTCCCTTCCTCACTCTAGCATAAGTGAAAGATAAAGTGACTCAGCTCAGCAAATCACAAAGCGCCAAATAAAAATAAAGTGTCCAGTGCACTCTCTTGTTATCTCACAGTTACTCCACTCACTTATGAATATCCGCACCAGCACTGGGACTAATGAAAGGGTGATGGGCATAAGCAGGTGTTTAAACAGTCAGTCAGACCAGTGGGTGTGATTGAAACGTGCAAAGATGCCACACTGATTCCAATGACTCCATGCAGCAAAGTAAATTTCTTTCATCAACAATATGTAAAGCGTCTGTTGCTGTTTTAGTCATTCTACTCACATTTATTTAAGAAAATCTATGTTATGGTTTTCCACAAAACATATACATTTTATTGCGATATTCTCCTTATTGTATATTTTTATTATTGCAGCTACCTACATTCTTTATAAAAAATATATTAGTCTTAAATTTAAAATACAATTGTGTCAACAAATAAATAAACAGGTTAAGCTAATGAATAAGTTAAAGATAAATTTAAAAGATTCATTATGCTTTAGGTTTCAGGGACACTGCACTAATATTGCTGAGGTCCTTTCTGGCCGACAGAACACAGTGGGTGGAGTTGGGAGACGCAAAGTCTCATCATTTCTCGCTCCCCTGTGGGGTGCTGCAGGGCTCGGCACTCAGTCCCACTCTCTTTAATGTGTATGTTACCCCCCTGGTGCAGCTCATCCACAGTTTTGGTCTGACCCTATTGTCCTATGCGGATGATACACAGATAGTGGTATCCATTTCATCTCAGGTTGAAAAAGATGCAGACAATTTTTGCAGATGTATGACAGCAGTGGCGTGTTGGATGCAGAATAACTGCCTTAAGTTAAACTCAGATAAAACTGAGGTATTACTCTTTGGGAAAGAGACCTCCTTTTGGAATGCGCCTGGTGGCCGGGAGTGCTGGGCAACCTTCCGAAGCCTGTGGAGAAGGCAAGAAACCTAGGAGTCATTTTTGACACCAAGTTGTGCTTCTCTGCTCAAACTAATGCAATTACTTCTGGGGGGGTTTTATGCTACGAGTTCTCCAAAAAGTCCTCCCATATATTCCATTCGACTTACAGAAGATTGTGTTGATGGCTCTCATCCCTTCTAAAATGGATTACTGTAACTCACTTTATCTTGGAACCTCCAAATATCTGTTAAAAAAAATGCAGTCTCTTCAGAACTCTGCAGCTCGCTCACTTCTGAAAATCCCCAAGTTTAAACCGGTGTCTCATCTATTGCATGAATTGCACTGGTTGCCAGTAGAGAAGAGGGTCTCTTTTAAGGCACTGTGCCTTATGCACAAGGCTCTTCACAAAACAGGCCCGTCTTACTTTCAAGAACGGTTCTCGTGGTACAGGCCTAGCAGAAGTCTTAGATCCAGTTCTGCTTTCATGGTCAGGGGTCCAAGAATCAACAGAGTAAAGTGGGGAGGCAGATCGCTAGCATATCAAGGGCGGAGCAACTTCAGGAAAGGGCGAGGCTGGAGGCTAGTCACTCCTGCAGTCGGATTTAGCTGCTGCACCTCCTTATCCTGACAGGTTTTCCTTGCTATACATATATTCTGCAATTTATATCATATTCTACTGCAGAATTTTATTTTAAGGAAATATGGAGGGCAAAAACACACATGTTTAACAAAATAAAAGGAAGCAAAATATTTCCCCACCTACAGTTAAATCAAAATTGGTGGAATCTAATGAACATTCACTAGCTTTGCTACTTGATGAAATTCAAGCTATTCGTTCCAACACAGATACTATTGCGTTTGAAATGAAAAATATACGAAAGGACATAGCTAGTCTATCAATGAAAATATCTGACAATGCAATTAAAATTCAGGACAAAAAAGTTAAAATTGATAGTTTCTCACCATTTGTGGCAAAAATACCTACTACGTCTAACCTTCTTCTTGAACTCGAAAACCGTAATAGACAGTATAATTTACATATCTTTAATTTACCAGAAGACATGGGAGGTAACGATTGTAGGTTATACTTGGAGAATTTGCTACCTGGCCTCCTACGTCTAAAGTTTCCTGAGAAATTTGAAATTGATAAAGCTCACAGGATTCCCTCTCATCGTAATCCACACCATAATAAACAGCGACAAATAATTTTCAAAGTTTTATGTCATCATCATTTAGTGATGATAAGAAAAGCAGCACGTGAAATTCCTTCTTTAATGGGTAATGGCAATAAAATCTTCATACATCAGGACTTCGCTAAAGAAACTGTTAAAATTCGCAAAGACTTTTCTTATCTCCGACCACGATTGCAAAGTCTTTGGCTTCAAATATGGTCTTTTTGACCCTCCGACTATGCAAATTTGGAAAGACGGTTTCTCAAAGTCCTTTCAAACACCCTGAAGACCTTTGTCTCTTTTTGGATCAGCAGCCAAGCTTCCCATGGATACACATTATGCTGCCTGAATATTAATTTCATTGTTCTGTCCGGCTAAGCTATTTGTTCAATTTTTTTTTACAGGGCACCAATGGTTCGGTCATGCTTACTAAGCTTGTGTGCATTTCAGCATTGTTATTAATGTTTAAATGTTGTCCTTTTCTGTGTTTGTACGTAACTTTACTTTTCCTTTTTCCTTATTCATTACTAAAGCTACTTTTCATTCTTTTATGCTTTAAAACCTTTTCGCATCTCTTCCTTCTTCTCTACTTTTTCTTTTCTTCAATATGGCTAATTTTAGTAATATTAAAATTGTATCTTTGAATGTTAAAGGTTTAAGACATCCTGTGAAACGTATTACAATTTTAGATTATTTATGAGGATATAAGGCAGACATTTGTTTCTTGCAAGAGACTCATATAGATGATACAGTTTTAGCTTATATGTAAAAAAATGGGTTGGTACTTTTATATCTTCTCCTGCTGTCCATAGGGAAAATGGTGTGGCTATCCTTCGTGCAAAAAGTTTACATTCTCAAATACTGAGCAAATCTTCGGATTCAGAAGGATGTTATATTATAGTGAAACTAAAAATTCAAGACACAGTTATGTTTTTAATTAATGTATATGGTCCGACCACTGATGACCCCAATTTTTGGTCTCTTCTTACCACTGAAGTGCTCAATTTAGGCAATGTTCCACTTAATGTTGGAGGAGATTTTAACCTTATATGTGACCCTTTATTAGACAGAATATCCCAAACTAAATACTGACTACCTAGAGCTTTTTTTTTATGCTAAAGTCTTTTTTTAAAACGACTAAGGGCCCGATTCTGATGCGGGTTGGAAAAGCTTCCCGACCGAGGGCCTGATTCTGATGCGGTTAGGAAGGCCTCCTAACGGCATTTGCTCCTTCCAAATCGGATCGGGAATGTGTCTTCCCGACCGAGGGCCCAATTCTGATGCGGTTGGGAACAAATGTTCCCATTGAAGTCAATGGGAGTTCAACCAAATCGTATCTGGAAGCATCCGGATGCATCCTACTCCGCCGGTCGGACTTTCCCGATCCGAGTGGGTCGGACACCATTTCCCAACCGATTCGGTCGGGAAGCTTTTCCAACCCGCATCAGAATTGGCCCCTAAGTTGGTTGATATTTGGCGGTTGCATCATACTACTGAGAAAATGTTCACCTTTCTTTCAAACCCTCAGAACTCTCACTCAAGATTAGACTATTTATTAGCTTCTCAAAAATTAATTCACTCACTTACTACACCACATGTCCATAATATTGATATTTCTGACCATGCTCTTATTTCTATGGTTCTACAACTTAAGCCAGATTCTCAAGCTCAAACCAGATGGCATATGAATACTCATACTGTTCTTAATGAAGATAATAAACCAAAAATGTTATCGCACTCCAGGTTTATTTTAATGTTAACCTAGAAGGCTTAACATCCTTGGTAACTTCAAGGCATTCAAGGCATGCCTTCAAGGCATATATTAGAGAGGCATCCATCTCTCTTATGGCTCATGAAAACAAATCATTCAATTCTAAAATTAAAAAATTAGATAAACAAATGGCAAAATTTTACAGACTTTTCATAACATCTAATGATCCCCAAATTAAAATAAAATTGCAAAACCTGCGTTATGAGTTTAACTTAATATTAAGTAAAAGAGCTGGTATACAACTTTCTAATACTAAAGCCAAGTTTTGTTTTAATGCTAATAGATCTGGAAGGCTCTTGGCAAACTATTTGTGTATTACAAAAGATAAAACCCAAATCAATTCAATTCATGGTTCCAATGGAAAGATTGCATTATCCCAAATAGATATTGTTAGTGAATTTTTAAATTACTACTTAACCTTATATAATAAACCTAATTTAATAGACCCTACATAAATGTGGATTACCTAAAGTTTCGCAATCAAGCAAAGACAATAACTATGGAAGAAATTGAATTGGCTATTAAATCCCTTAAGCAGGGTAAATCTCCAGGTCCCGACGGAATTCCTGCGGAATTTTTTTAAGAATTTACCTCGCAACTTATTCCTCATTTATTTAAACTTTTTACCTTTTTTGGTGCTTCTGGTTCAACCTCTGGTTCTTTTACGGAAGCTTTGATTATAGTTCTTCCAAAACCTAACAAAGACCCGGCCACTGTATCGAATTATCGCCCTAGCTCCTTAATAAATCAAGATTGTAATCTCTACGCTAAAATTCTTGCAACCAGATTGACCTCAGTATTAGAATCACTTATTCATTCTGATCAATCTGGTTTCATGAAAAATAGATATTCAGTTAATAATACTAGGGTTTTATTACATGCTAATGAACAGGGGTCCGCCTTACCTTTACCAACTAGAGTGCTTGCATTGTATGCTGAAAAAGCTTTTGATAGAGTTCATTGGCAATTTGTATTTCAATCCTTATCTGCATTTAATTTTGGTAATCTATTTATTTGCATGATATCTGCTCTCTATTCTAACCCTTCTGCTTGTCTATTCATTAATGGTCAAATTTCTAATCAGTTTTTTCTTTTTCGAGGTACTAGGCAAGGCTATCCCTTGTCACCATTGTTATTTCTCCTTGTTATTGAACCCTTGCTTACTACTGTGAGAAAATGTATTGCTATCACTGCTATTAATATTAAGGATGTTATCATCAAAACATTAGCATATGCGGATGATATACTTTTGTTTATTAACAATCCCGAATCCTCATTCCTCGATTATTAGATATTATTTCAATATACTCGGAAATGTCAGGTTATAAATTAAATACCAACAAAACTGATTTTTTTCTTTTAAATCTTCTTTGTACACCTGATATGAATCCTTTACAAGAAATAATTTGGCAAAGGGATAAAATTAAATCCCTTGGGATTCAGTTTACCACTTCTATAAAAAAACAATTACATTAAATTGCGTATCTATTATTAACTAGTCACTTTCAGAGGGCGTTCGCATCACACAAAGTCCAATAGTCAATTGTATTTGCAAAAATTGTGATTTCTTTATTTTCATCAGTATAAAAAACATTGAACATAAACACTCCAGCCAACGCGTTTCATTCCCACAATGGGAACTTCATCAGGGCTGAAAGGTAACAAATGATACACATATTATTGCCAAATCACGACACAAGACTAAACAAAAAATAACAGTCACATGACTCCACAACACATCAATATATATTTAAAATAAGACAACATCGAACTTCCACATTTACAGCAACACTGACCAAAAACGAAATTATATATAAACATATATAAATTATGTATTAATTTTTATTAAAAAAAATTTCTTTGGAGAGCTAAACATCCTCACCCTAGGTGCCCAAAAATACCAGCACCAACTGACCCATCATGCCATGCAATTTATAAAACTGCATACTATCATATACAATGTTCATATAAGTGAACTCGACATGACCCCTCATTGTAAGCACATCTTTTATAAATAATTGCCTATAATTATGTATCTCAATCCCCTCTTTATCAGCAAAGAACTAGACGTAATCAAAAATAAAGATATGTGTGGGGCCGATGGATCATATTTCACAAGAATAAAAACAGTTTAAAAGCACCTTATTCATTAAAACCACAAAATTGGGTATTCTGTTACAATTCTTGCCGAATTAAAAAAGAAGAAAAGAATCGTTTCAATTCTATCGTTTTTATATTCCTTGTGTGACTGATCACCATTAGGGTGCAATCACCTCTGACATGTATATGAGTATACGTTTTTCAATGTGCCTGTTGAAGGAAGAGCAAATTTTACAGCATGCACATGACATGTCATTTCTACAATGCGCTCAAATATTTGCTCTGATTTGAGTCACAACAAAAACACCACAAGGGTTGAAGAATAACTAGAAACAAAAAGGGAAAGAAACGAAAGGGAAAAAAATAGATAGAAAGCAAAAGAGAAAACATGTATTGGGATACCTATTCAAACACACACCAGTTGTGTCATTAAACCATCTAATCATATACCTAACCCTAACATCGTAACACGCATATCTCCTTGTGACACAAATGCACACCATCATCATCGGTTGGTTCTGAATCATAGTCAATATTCATGTTATACAGACTGACCATCCCATATGGGAAAAAAACCCTTTCCGTCACCTGACGGATCAAACACCAGTTGATGGCAGTAATATATATGTGCATTTTATATTATACATCGTACTACCATAGGGAAAAAATGAATTGGCAAACTCCATTTATAATTTAAGTGTTGAAAAGAAAGAGATAACAGACTCCAGTTGGTCAGTACTCGTCTGCCAAACTATATAGTATATAGACACAAGAGGGAAAAATCTTATACAATTATATCCAGAGTACATGATTATAATTTCTTCTGACAACTGCCCGCAAGTGTCTATAAGTCAGGTTAATAATATAATATGAAACAAATATTTAAATATAAATTGAAAAAGGATTTTTCCCTCTTGTGTCTATATACTATATAGTTTGGCAGACCGATGGGCTTCCGATGGGCTTGGAGAGCCTGACCACCAGTCAGAAGCCAGTTAGTAATGTCAAGGCCTTTCCGCCCTTCAGATTACAATGCACATTTCACATGGTTTCCATGCCGGCCTGTCTGACATGGAAACCATGTTGGAAATCGTGTTTGGGGGCCCCCAGCAGCACGCTCTTTGGTGCACGGTCTCCGGTTGGAGGCCAAGGAGGCACCTATGGTGCCCCCCTGTTGATCCATGCACTTTGTGCCAGGCACCTTGAGGTGCCTGCCACAGAATGCAGGGATGAACCGCACCTCCCATTTCCTTATGGGAGCATTCATTACAGGCTTGTTTACGGCCGTAATGCATGCTCCCATAGTGAAATATAGGAATGTGACCGAACAGTGTTTGGTCTCATCCTAATGAAGCGGTAGGGACCGCTGACCAGGTGTCGGTCGGTCCCAGGACCGAGTCGGTGTCGGGCGGAAGGAATTACTCCTGACATCGAAATCAGGTACATAGTTGCTAATAATATTGTTTTTTAATGATTGTTCTGTATTTTAGAAAATATATTTTAACTGTATGTGTTATGCATTTTTTTGTTTAATTATTGTTTGTGTTTTAATATAGTTATTTAATTTTTTGTAGTTATTAAATAACATTTTATAAATATTTGTGATTTTTAGTATGGCAGCGGGTTATGGAGTTTATAGGGGTACAGGGTGGGAAGTAAATTAATTATAATTAATTATTAATTAGTTTTTATTTAATTAGTTAATTGATAATAAATTATGTAAATTGTGTAATTCCATTTTTTAAAGATAAATTTAAGGTGCGTGATAAGGGTTTTGTAGGGGTATATGGTGGGAAGTAAATTAATTCTAATTAGGTAATAATGAATGTTTGTTTATCAATAATTATTTAATTGATAAATAATTATGGAGTTTGTAGGGGTATATGGTGGGAAGCAAATTGATTATAATTAATTACTGTGAATTATTTAATTGATAATTATTTGTTGATTGTGTATTTTTTAAAGTTATGTTTTAGGTGTGGGTTGTGGGGTTTTAGGTGTACAGGGTGGGAAATAAATTAATTATAATCAAATAATAATTAATGTTGTATTAAAATGAATGAGTTGATTGGTAATTAAATATGTACATGATGTGATATATTATTTAGGTTTTTTGGGAATGTGTTATTTTTGTATGGCTAAAGGGTGAGTAGAAAATTAATTTTATTAATTAAAAAATTATGATAATTTTAAATAATTACCTATAAAATAAATATTAATGTAAAATGTGTAAGATACTGTTTAAGATATATATTAGCATTAAATATAATTAACTTATTAGTTAATTATCAATATTATTTTTTAATCAAAAATTAAGTATGTGAATTTTGAAATTAATGTATTTAAAATGTATATAAGAGGTTTGTGTTTATTTTTACGGATAAATGGTCAGGTAAATATTAATAATATTGTAATAGATGTTTAATTATGTGAGGTGTGCAAATATTATACATTTATATATTCATTTTTACACTGTGTTGTTTAGTTTGCAGAGGTGTAGGTTGGAAAGTTAATTAAGTAAAAGCAAATTGTAAAACAGGAAAAAAAATATATCTATATTATTATTGTATCTGATAATTGTAATATGCAGTTTAAATTTAAATAAGATTGCATTTATTGCTTGTTATTATAGTGAGAATATAGTTTGGTATTTTTAGCAAAATAATAATTGTATTACTTTATGATATGTATTAAACATTGTAATAAATATTTAGGGCTCTATTACAAGTCTAGCAGCCCATGGACTGCAAGACTCGTGGGGGCTCAGCGGTGGAGGTCTTCCGACTGTACTATTACACTTAAGGCGGTCGGATTGCCATTGCCCCACCACACCTGCCAGTGAACCACCATTCCTTGGCGGTGTTGCAGCAGTCAGAAGGCCGCAATATGCTTGAAGGTACCTCAGAGGTCACGCCAAGCATATTACGTTTTCATGGTCGGTTCCTCCTCCATGAAAACTGTGGTGGAGAGTGTGAGAAGTTGGCCTGGCATATGCTGTCCACTAATTATAGTGGGCACCTTGCACCAGTCCAAATCGACTCTTATGGTAGGTAGGTTAAAGACAACCTTATTGAAAGCTATCCTAGTGGTAGCTATGGAGAGCAGCCTTCAGGCTAAGTCTTGAAGGAATGTAAAGCAGCTTGTTTTACCAGTCTATAATCTCTTGAGTGACCAAATGAAAGAGCACCACACCAGGTATATATTCAAAATATATGTATTTATTACTAAACACACCCCTCTAGTCTCTTTATGAGGCTAGAGTTCGAAGTACATAGGTTATAAGATCTTAAATCACAGTAATAGCACAAATACACGTTTGGGCCCTAGGGGCGTACCAAACCATATACCAATAAAGTGGTATGCGAACCACGACTGAACTAGACACTAGGCCTAGAGCCTCTAGAAGTGCTTGGACCACAAGGAACCACCCAAGGTAGTGACACAGGGGACCCACGGGAGACGCGTGCAGTGTAAATACACAACCGCGATACGCCGTTAACTTCTATGGAGAAAGACGGGATCGGGAAAATAGAGGAAAGGGACACTTTAAAGAGGACTAGGACAAAACCCTTTGAGATCTAGGACTTTGAAGAGTCTCTACCCACGGGAGCACCGGAGTACTCGTGTTACCTCACCCAGGGAAGCCGGGTGCATAGGTGCCTTTCGGGGTCGGGTTTCGTCGTCGTTTCTTATGGCGATCTGCTGCAAAGTGCTGCTGGCGACCAGGAGAAAAGTGTCCGGGTGGATCCAAGAGTGGATCGGAGTTCTGAAGAACCTGAAAGCAGAGGGGACAGAGTCTGGGTCACTAGCCAGTGACCAGGAGGGCGATGGACAGATGCCCACCGATGTCGAGTGCTTCAAGTTCGTTGATGGTCGTCTTGACTCTTCAGCCACAAGGTCCGGAGGCGTTGTCGGCGACCAGGAGCAGGATTCGGGCTGCTGCTCGATGTCTGTCGAGTGCAGAGGTGTCGGCGACCAGATTGGACCCAACAGGCCTTGGCAACGGCAAGTCTCGAGTAAGATGTAGATCGTCGATGATGCAGACCAGCAAGGTCTGGGGAACTCACCCAGCAAGAGTAAGTGAGGGCAGGCCTGGAGCAACCAGACTGCCAAGTAAAGAAAAGATTGGCCTTCGGTAAGGGCTACTAGCCAACGGGCTAGCGACCGCGAAGGAGCCTCGTGACGCCGCACGTGGAGCTGGCTTACAGGACACTCGTGGAGTGGGGGCCAGTGATCTTCGGTGCAGGTGGTGCTGGAGGCTAGGGCTACTCGGAGCCCAAAGCACGACTTCTTGGGAGACCCAGAAGATGGTGCACTTGCAAGTGTGCTTGGTGTCCAGGGGTCACGGTCTCAAGTCACCCACGATAGCCACGGGCCTCAGCTTTGCTGGGGACTCAGAGTAGCCTCGGGGAAGTCTGAGGATCCACCTCTGGTGATGCGATGACTTCGGCGTCCGACGGGAGCTTCAGTTATGCGAACCGGACAGATGCTTCTTTGGTGCCTGCCAAGCAGGGGAGTCACTCCTTGACCCCAAGGGAGATTCTTCAGTCCTCTAATCGTGAGTAGAGCGTCGAAGGTCCAGGATTCTGTTTCAGAGTTTCGTCCAGGTATAATCTAATCTTGCTGTGCGAGGGTTCCCCATTTTAACTAGTAAAACAGGGAGGGACTAACTCTATGACCCCACCTATGGGAGGGTCAAGGGAGGGGTGGCTACACCCACTTCCCTTTGTCCAGTTTCGCGCCAGAGCAGGGGCAGGTAGCCCCTGAGCTGGTTTGAACTGGCATATGCACAGAGGAGCCTTTTGCTCCCCAGTGCAGGACTTCAAAGCACTCTAAGAGTGCACCCACCCAGCCCCAATACACATTATCCTGTCTGGGGAGGTGGTCACACCTCCCTGCAACAGGAAACCTATTGTCCAGGCCTCCCCTGCCGGAGTTTCGTCCAGCAGCAGGAGGCCAGACTTGTGTCTGTGGCAGCAGCATCCATTTTGTGATGCCAGGGCTTCAGAAAGAAGTTACCGGGTAAGCCAGAGTTAACATGTCTTTCCCTCTAGAAGGGTGGAATGCTACCCCCGCCACCAGGATTGGCGGGGGGTAGTATTCCAAGATGTTTGACACCAAACACGACATGTTTAGGTGCAGCCATTCCAAAGTTAGCATTTTACCGCGAGGATATAATGCGCTTAAGAGTATATGGTCAGGCTGCACTACAAACAGCATCAGAGATGGTCTCCGAACGCTGCAGAGGGGCCCTGCTCATGCAGGGGCACCCTCTCACATAGGAACCATGCACTCTGCCTTAGGAGTGACTTATAGGTTTCTAGGTGTGTATGTATTTCGTGATATAGGTAACCTATATCACAGTAAGGGGTGCATGCACCACCTTACCCAGGCTGCAGTAGCAGACCTGTGGTGTCAGTTTGGATGGCCTTCCAGGGGTGGCATAATACATGCTGCAGCCCCTGGCAGGCCTCTGAGGTACCTATGCCCTTGGTACATAGAATACCATATACTAGGGACTTATAAGGGCACTCCAGATCCCAATCAGAGATGTGCCTAAGGCACATGGAATCCATTTTACAGAGAAAGCAGATAGACTGGGGCCCTGAATAGTAGGATCCCAGTCCAACTAAGTCATAAACCAGCAAAACACCATAAAAAAGTGGGGGCAACCATATAGTCAGATTCCACCTTCCTACATAACCCCCCAAACGAAAGGAGATAAGGCTAACCTTGGCCAGTTGAGCCTATATTGACTAAGTGGCCATATAAGGAAGCACCTGCACTAGCATGGTTGCCCCCTATGTTATGGTCCACTAAGCAATCCCTCACCCTAAGGGTATGAGAGGGTCTCCACCATGGGGAATCACTACCTCTGGTGTGCTTAGGTAAAGTACAAGGCTGGTGAGGTGTCTGAGTAGGGAAGTGAGGCCCTAGGAATGTTGGCCTCAGTTTCCTCAGATCACTGGTCACCATGTATGCCTGTCTTTCCATGACTGAGTTGCACTTTGCTCTAAGGGTCAACCTTTGGCTGCCTACAGCTGGGGGTTGGGTCCCTTTGGATGGAACACTGGAGGGACATGGCAGGTTTGGAACCTTCTGGTCCCAGGTTTGCCCTTGCCTACCAGAGTCCTTCTGGGTGAGGTCCCTACATAAAGGTATGGGGGATCCCTCAGTGTGTAGAGGAATTTTCACCTGGCTAGGGCTACTAGACTGGCTGCCCCTAATCTGCTGATGGGGGCTTCCTCTGGACAGGGGGCCCGGGGGTCCACTGACCTCCCTGACCTCTGCAGCCCTGGGCTGACTGAGGCAGGGTAGAGAGGGGCAGGTTACCTGCTCCAGACTGGGTACCACCGTGGAAGGGTCCTCTGCCATCAGGGGTGTGGCCAGGCCAGGCCTGACTACCTCTGTGGCAGTTCCTTCACTAGGGGTAGGGTCAGTTCCCTGAGGAGGCTGACCCTTACCTACTGTCTGGGGGGAAGAAGACTTTTCTTCAACCCTTTTGCTCTCTTTTGGGAGAGAGTGGGCCATTCTTTCAGGCTCCATCTCTCCAAAGTCTTGGGCTGGGGATGTGGCCATCACAGCCCCACTAACCTTTGCAGGGACGCCCAACATCCTAAGATGGGTTTGGTGTTCAACTTCAGCCCAGGCTGAAATTTCCAAATCATTGCCCATCAGGCAATCTACAGGTAGGGTTGGGGACACTGCCACTCTTTTGGGCCTGTGACCCCCTCCCAGCTGAGATTGACTATGGCCATGGGGTGATCTGTTCTGACACCATCAATGTTGGTCACCTGGTATTTAAACTCAGGTAAAAGCTGGTGAGGGGGACTAGTTTCCCTGCCACCATGGTGACACTAGCCCCTGTGTCCCTAAATGCCACAGCTTTCTGACCATTAATCATTGGCTCCAGTCTGTACCTGCCCAATGCTATGGGACCCATGGTAAAGGTGGCAAATCCTATACCACCATCAGAGTCAGAGGAGTCTGTTGAGGGGTCCCTGTCTAAACTAGGGCCCACCTCTGTTCCTCTTGCAAAAGCACCCAACTTTTGGGTGCACTACTCCCAACTGGAGGATTACTACTGGTAGTACCAGGAGGGGTGGTAGTAGTTGTGGGAGGAACATTTTCTTTATTGCCAATCCTGGGGCAACTGGGATCAGTTTTCCAGTGCCCAGGCTTTTTACAGACATGGCAATATGGTTTCTTTTCAGGAGAGGAAGGAGTTTGGGACCCACCCCCAGAAGAGGAATTTTGTGGCCCTGTTGGGGGTCTTATCCTTAGATTTATCCCCACCTTTCTCTTGGGACTTAGTAGAATCTTTCTTCTGGTCACCACCCTGATTTCTAGTTTTTACTCTGGTTCTGACCCATTTGTCTGCCTTCTTTCCCAATTCTTGGGGAGAGGTCAGATCAGAGTCCACCAGATACTGGTGCAAAAGCTGGTTTTGACAATTATTAAGGATCTGCTCCCTCATAATCAAATTGTACAATCCTAAAAAGTCATGCACTTTGTTGCCATGTATCCAACCTTCCAGAGCCTTTGTAGCACAATCTACAAAATCAACCCAGTCTTGAGTCTGAGCTTTTTGGGTGTCTCTGAACTTCAACCTATACTGTTCAGTGGTTAGGCCAAACCCATCTATCAGAGCACTCTTCAAGACTGTGTAATTGTCAGCATCCTCTTCTCTTACAGTGAGGAGCTTGTCTCTACCTTTGTCTGCAAAGGAGAGCCACAAGATTGCTGCCCACTGCCTCTGGGGGACCTTCTGAACTTTACAGGCCCTCTCCAGTTCAGTTATCCATTTGTGGATGTCATCCCCACTCTGGTAGGGAGGGACAATCTTGTTTAGGTTTCTATGGTCATAAGACCTGTCCCTATCTCTAGGGATATTGCTGCCACCATGGGACTCTAGTCCCAACTTTCTTCTCTCTCTAAGGAGATCTAGGGATTCTCTATCTAAAGCCAATTGCTTCTTCCTGATCTCTAGTTGAGTTTCCTCATACTGGACCAGTCTCTTTCTTCTCTCATGAGAGGATTCCCTCCTGTGAGAAGAAACAGAGCTCCCTATTGAGGTGCCAGAGTGGTTAGACTCCTGAGAAGGAGACCTAGACTTTCTGAGCACACTCATAATCCTTCCTGGGGGACAAAGGTGTGGTTCTCTAGATCCTCATCTTCATCTTCCCCAGAAGGGATTGGGTTTTCCAGGTCAGGGTCATTGTCACCCTCCTGGTCAGTTTCAGAGGGGGCTGGGGGTAGTAGTACCCCTGGCCCCTTCCTCATCTGCTGGCCCACCCTCTGCTCCTACCCCTTCAGTCTCTGAGGACTTACTAAGATCATAAGCCACCAACAACTCCTGGAGGTGTTGGGTGGTGGGACTTTGGCCTGTCCTTAATTTCCTCACGTTACACAAAGCTCTCAGTTCCAAGAATGGGAGTGTGTCATACTTGGAGGGGGAAGCTCAATGGCTTCCTGCAGGGCATCTTTGGATCCTGCTTTTAAAGACATTACTAGTGTGGTGTGGTGTATGCACTACCTACTCTAGTGTGGCCTACTAAACTCTCTTGAGTTGTAGAAAGGGTTGTGCTATCCCTTAACACACAACTCTAAGTTCAGTAGAACTTACTGATATTCTAAGCTTAAATTATATGTACCTTAGGTACCTTTAGTGGTTTTCAGTTGATCAATTCAATTGAGATTATCTGGTAAAACAATAGCAAGCTGGAATCCCACACGCTGCACACCAATGTGAGAAGTTGGCCTGGCATATGCTGTCCACTAATTATAGTGGGCACCGTGCACCAGTCCAAATCGACTCTTATGGTAGGTAGGTTAAAGACAACCTTATTGAAAGCTATCCTAGTGGTAGCTATGGAGAGCAGCCTTCAGGCTAAGTCTTGAAGGAATGTAAAGCAGCTTGTTTTACCAGTCTATAATCTCTTGAGTGACCAAATGAAAGAGCACCACACCAGGTATATATTCAAAATATATGTATTTATTACTAAACACACCCCTCTAGTCTCTTTATGAGGCTAGAGTTCGAAGTACATAGGTTATAAGATCTTAAATCACAGTAATAGCACAAATACACGTTTGGGCCCTAGGGGCGTACCAAACCATATACCAATAAAGTGGTATGCGAACCACGACTGAACTAGACACTAGGCCTAGAGCCTCTAGAAGTGCTTGGACCACAAGGAACCACCCAAGGTAGTGACACAGGGGACCCACGGGAGACGCGTGCAGTGTAAATACATAACCGCGATACGCCGTTAACTTCTATGGAGAAAGTCGGGATCGGGAAAATAGAGGAAAGGGACACTTTAAAGAGGACTAGGACAAAACCCTTTGAGATCTAGGACTTTGAAGAGTCTCTACCCACGGGAGCACCGGAGTACTCGTGTTACCTCACCCAGGGAAGCCGGGTGCATAGGTGCCTTTCGGGGTCGGGTTTCGTCGTCGTTTCTTATGGCGATCTGCTGCAAAGTGCTGCTGGCGACCAGGAGAAAAGTGTCCGGGTGGATCCAAGAGTGGATCGGAGTTCTGAAGAACCTGAAAGCAGAGGGGACAGAGTCTGGGTCACTAGCCAGTGACCAGGAGGGCGATGGACAGATGCCCACCGATGTCGAGTGCTTCAAGTTCGTTGACGGTCGTCTTGACTCTTCAGCCACGAGGTCCGGGAGGCGTTGTCGGCGACCAGGAGCAGGATTCGGGCTGTTGCTCGATGTCTGTCGAGTGCAGAGGTGTCGGCGACCAGATTGGACCCAACAGGCCTTGGCAACAACAAGTCTCGAGTAAGATGTAGATCGTCGATGATGCAGACCAGCAAGGTCTGGGGAACTCACCCAGCAAGGGTAAGTGAGGGCAGGCCTGGAGCAACCAGACTGCCAAGTAAAGAAAAGATTGGCCTTCGGTAAGGGCTACTAGCCAACGGGCTAGCGACCACGAAGGAGCCTCGTGACGCCGCACGTGGAGCTGGCTTACAGGACACTCGTGGAGTGGGGGCCAGTGATCTTCGGTGCAGGTGGTGCTGGAGGCTAGGGCTACTCGGAGCCCAAAGCACGACTTCTTGGGAGACCCAGAAGATGGTGCACTTGCAAGTGTGCTCGGTGTCCAGGGGTCACGGTCTCAAGTCACCCACGATAGCCACGGGCCTCAGCTTTGCTGAGGACTCAGGGTAGCCTCGGGGAAGTCTGAGAATCCACCTCTGGTGATGCAATGACTTCGGCGTCAGACGGGAGCTTCAGTTATGCGAACCGGACAGATGCTTCTTTGGTGCCTGCCAAGCAGGGGAGTCACTCCTTGACCCCAAGGGAGATTCTTCAGTCCTCTAATCGTGAGTAGAGCGTCGAAGGTCCAGGATTCTGTTTCAGAGTTTCGTCCAGGTATAATCTAATCTTGCTGTGCGAGGGTTCCCCATTTTAACTAGTGAAACAGGGAAGGACTAACTCTATGACCCCACCTATGGGAGGGTCAAGGGAGGGGTGGCTACACCCACTTCCCTTTGTCCAGTTTCACGCCAGAGCAGGGGCAGGTAGCCCCTGAGCTGGTTTGAACTGGCATATGCACAGAGGAGCCTTTTGCTCCCCCAGTGCAGGACTTCAAAGCACTCTAAGAGTGCACCCACCCAGCCCCAATACACATTATCCTGTCTGGGGAGGTGGTCACACCTCCCTGCAACAGGAAACCTATTGTCCAGGCCTCCCCTGCCGGAGTTTCGTCCAGCAGCAGGAGGCCAGACTTGTGTCTGTGGCAGCAGCATCCATTTTGTGATGCCAGGGCTTCAGAAAGAAGTTACCGGGTAAGCCAGAGTTAACATGTCTTTCCCTCTAGAAGGGTGGAATGCTACCCCCGCCGCCAGGATTGGCGGGGGGTAGTATTCCAAGATGTTTGACACCAAACACGACATGTTTAGGTGCAGCCATTCCAAAGTTAGCATTTTACCGCGAGGATATAATGCGCTTAAGAGTATATGGTCAGGCTGCACTACAAACAGCATCAGAGATGGTCTCCGAACGCTGCAGAGGGGCCCTGCTCATGCAGGGGCACCCTCTCACATAGGAACCATGCACTCTGCCTTAGGAGTGACTTATAGGTTTCTAGGTGTGTATGTATTTCGTGATATAGGTAACCTATATCACAGTAAGGGGTGCATGCACCACCTTACCCAGGCTGCAGTAGCAGACCTGTGGTGTCAGTTTGGATGGCCTTCCAGGGGTGGCATAATACATGCTGCAGCCCCTGGCAGGCCTCTGAGGTACCTATGCCCTTGGTACATAGTATACCATATACTAGGGACTTATAAGGGCACTCCAGATCCCAATCAGAGATGTGCCTAAGGCACATGGAATCCATTTTACAGAGAAAGCAGATAGACTGGGGCCCTGAATAGCAGGATCCCAGTCCAACTAAGTCATAAACCAGCAAAACACCATAAAAAAAGTGGGGGCAACCATATAGTCAGATTCCACCTTCCTACAGAGAGGATGCAAAAAGAGGCCCTACAGGGCCCCCTGGTGCCTCATTGGATGAACACGGAGGCACAACATGTGCCCCCCTGTGTGCATGCACACTAGTTCCTGCATGGCATGCATTTAACAGCCCATGACATGCAGTAACTGTTTTTGGCAGTGCCCATTTTGAGATGCACCATTGTGGGAATGCCCCAAAATTGCCTGCCAGACAGGAGGAAACTCCTAATCTGGCGGTCCGCCCAACCACGGGTTGTGCAGTGCAGCAGTGGGGTGGACCTAGCACCGCACCGCAAAACTCGTAATCAGGCCCTAAATTTGTTTATTAAAAAAGTTCTATATATAAATGTATATATATTATCTACTGGCGGTCGCCAGTAGATAGTTATAGTTAGGACCTATTTTCCATGGGAAATCCGCGACATTCTATTTGAAATAACTCTCTTGCCGGTTGACGAATCTTCGCGAAATTTTCAAACTTTATGGCCCGCTCCGGTCCGCTCCTACCCTGAAAGTTTTGGGGTGATTTATCAAGCGGGGACGAGAAAAAAGGGGGGTCCCAAAACGTGTTTTCCCCATTCATTTTCCCATAGGAAACTTTAGACACGGCTACAGCCCGAACTGCTGAACGGAATTACACCAAATTTGGCAAAGAGGTAGTTCTTGGTTCAGAAAGAACCCTTTTTGTTAAAGGGTGTAAATCCGTTCAGTAGTTGCTGAGAAAATCAAAAGTAAAAACACATATATATCTGGGCGGAGCCTAACCACACATGTCATCGTGAGATCTGATTGGCTGTCAGCACTTCATCCTGGAATTGCTGGCAGCCATCTTGAGACCAATATACATGATAGTACCCCATTGAAATGCCTTGTAGTGAATCAAAGATTTTGAGGGTTACCAAAAGGAGAACTATTAAGGGTGATAACAGACTTTAGTTACATTAGAATTCATTTGTTGATGGTACCATACTAATTTCAGGAATTGTGGTGTGTTCTAAGGTGATTTTACCCTGTGAAAAACCTTCTGCTGGGATATCATGAATCATGTTTGAGAGAAAACTATTTTCACATGCTTGTCCCATACAGTTTTGGAAGGTGCTCCAGAAGCTAAAATGAGAGCATATTTTCTGTAAATTCACATTATCTTTCTCAGTCATGTGAGAATGAAGTCTGACATTCTCAGTAAAACATGTACATCCAACAAGGGCAGAGACTGTCAGTTGATTCCTTTGTGTTCTACTGCAGCTTCCCAGAGTGTTCTAAAGAACAACTAGAGTGCTAACAGCCTTACTTATGACAAAAGTATGGCACACCTGAAGCCATCTTGATTGGAATAAACTGGTAACACTTAAAACATTTAATTTAAAAAGGAACAAAATGATGGGGTTCATTTTGTCATAGAAAGTATGGTTAGTGCTATAGAAAGAAAAATTAGGACATGTTTCAAGTGAGATCTCAAATATCTTCCTGTTATATTTCAACAGGAGCAGCCTGCCAGTTGATGCCTTTGTGTTCTACTGCAGCTTCCCAGAGTGTTCTAAAGAACAACTAGAGCGCTAACAGCCTTACTTATGACAAAAGTATGGCACACCGGAAGCCATCTTGATTGGAATAAACCGTTAATACTTAAAACATTTAATTTAAAAAGGAACAAAATGAGGGGGTTCTTTTTAAATAGAAATTATGGTTAGTGCTGCAGAAAGAAAAATGAGGGCATGTTTTAAGTGAGATCTCAAATCCTCTTCTATTTCATTAGAAAATTCTGACATGCAGACTGAAACAATCACTTTCAATACCAGCAGCAGACTTCCAGTTAACTCCCTGGTGAGCAGTAGCTTTAGTACAGTGATCTAATGAGCAACTAGAGTGCTAACATTCTGAATTTATGGCAAATGTGAGACACATCTGAATGCCTTCTTGATGGAATCAAAGTAAAAACTGAAAGCATTTCCTACTGAGGAGACTGCAGTAAATGAGGAAATTAGGAAACTTCATAACAAAGAAGTCTTCCAAGATGGCCACCAGAGAAAAAAGAGCCCAAATGTAGCACAAATATTACCCAGATGTAGCCCACATATAGCCCAATGACAAAAGTGTGCAAAACACTTTTTATTTTTAGTTTTTTGCAGTTTTATGTAGTGCAGACTGGTCAGGTATTGGAGCGTTGCATCTTAAAACATGACCCCCTACACTACAAAAACACTACTGCACTACTGTAAACCCTAAAACACTACCCCAGCACGACTCCCTACACTACACAAGCACCACTGCACTATCCTAAACCCTAAAACACTACCCCCAGCATGACCCCCTACACTACACAAACACCACTGCACTACCCTAAACCCTAAAACACTACCCCCAGCACGATCCCCTACACTACCCAAACACCACTGCACTAACATAAATCCTAAAACAATACCCCCAGCACGACCCCCTACACTACCCACACACCAGTGCACTACCCTAAAACATGACCCCCTACACTACACAAACACCACTGCACTACCCTAAACCCTAAAACACTACCCCCAGCACGACCCCCTACACTACACAAGCACCACTGCACTACCCTAAACCCTAAAACACTACCCCAGAACGACCCCTACACTGCCCGAACACCACTGCACTGCCCTAAACCTTGAAACACCAGCCCCTGCACGACCCCCTACACTGTTCGAACACCACTGCACTGCCCTAAACCCTGAAACACCACCCCCAGTATGACCCCCTACACTGCCCGAACACCACTGCACTGCCCTAAACCCTGAAACACCACCCCTTCACGACCCCCTACACTGCCCGAACACCACTGCACTGCCCTAAACCCTGAAACACCACCCCCAGCACGGCCCCTACACTGCCCAAACACCACTGCACTGCCCTAAACCCTGAAACACTATCCCCAGCAAGACCCCCTACACTGCCCAAACACCACTCCACTGCCCTAAACCCTGAAACATCACCCCCAGCAAGACCCCCTACACTGCCCGAACACCACTGTCCTAAACCCTGAAACACCACCCCCAGCACGACCCCCTACACTGCCCGAACACCACTGCACTGCCCTAAACCCTGAAACACCACCCCCAGCACGACCCCCTACACTGCACGTACACCACTGCTCTGCCCAAAACCCTGAAACACCAGCCCCAGCACGACCCCCTACACTGCCCGAACACCACTGCACTGCCCTAAACCCTGAAACACCAGCCCCAGCACGACCCCTACACTGCCCGAACACCACTGCAATACCCTAAACCGTGAAACACTAGCCCCAGCACGACCCCCTACACTGCCAGAACACCATTGCACTGCCCTAAACCCTGAAACACCAGCCCCAGCACAACCCCCTACACTGCCCGAACACTACTGCACTGCCCTAAACCCTGAAACACCACCCCGTGCACGACCCCCTACACTGCCTGAACACCACTGCACTGCCCTAAACCCTGAAACACCACCTCCAGCACGACACCCTACACTGCCCGAACACCACTGCACTGCCCTAAACCCTGAAACACCATTCCCCCTGCACGACCCCCTACACTGCCCGAACACTACTGCACTGCCCTAAACCCTGAAACACCATCCCCAGTACGACCCCCTAAACTGCACGAACACCCCTGCACTGCCCTAAACCCTAAAACACTACCCCCAGCAAGACCCCTACACTGCCCGAACACCACTGCACTGCCCTAAACCCTGAAACATCACCCCCAGCAAGACCCCCTACACTGCCCGAACACCACTGCCCTAAACCCTGAAACACCACCCCCAGCAAGACCCCTACACTGCCCGAACACCACTGCACTACCCTAAACCCTACAACACTACCCCCAGCACGACCCCTACACTACACAAGCACCACTGCTCTACCCTAAACCCTACAACACTACCCCCAGCACGACCCCTACACTACACAAGCACCACTGCTCTACCCTAAACCCTAAAACACTACCCCCAGAACGACCCCCTAGGCTGCCCGAACACCACTGCACTGCCCTAAACCCTGAAACACCACCCCCAGCACGACCCCCTACACTGCCGAACACCACTGCACTGCCCTAAACCCTGAAACACTATCCCCAGCAAGACCCCTACACTGCCCAAACACCACTCCACTGCCCTAAACCCTGAAACATCACCCCCAGCAAGACCCCCTACACTGCCCGAACACCACTGCCCTAAACCCTGAAACACCACTCCCAGCACGACCCCCTACACTGCCCGAACACCACTGCACTGCCCTAAACCCTGAAACACCACCCACAGCACGACCCCCTACACTGCCCGAACACCACTGCTCTGCCTAAAACCCTGAAACACAAGCCCCAGCACGACCCCCTACACTGCCCGAACACCACTGCACTGCCCTAAACCCTGAAACACCAGCCCCAGCACGACCCCCTACACTGCCCGAACACCACTGCACTACCCTAAACCCATAAACACCACCCCCAGCACAACCCCCTACACTGCCTGAGCACCACTGCACTGCCCTAAACCCTGACACACCAGCCCCAGCATGACCCCCTACACTGCCCGAACACCACTGCACTGCCCTAAACCCTGAAACACCAGCCCCAGCACGACCACCTACACTGCACAAACACCACTGCACTGCCCTAAACCCTGAAACACCAGCCCCAGCATGACCCCCTACACTGCCCGAACACCACTGCACTGCCCTAAACCGTGAAACACTAGCCCCAGCACGACCCCTACACTGCCAGAACACCATTGCACTGCCCTAAACCCTGAAACACTAGCCCCAGCACAACACCCTACACTGCCCGAACACCACTGCACTGCCCTAAACCCTGAAACACCACCCCGTGCACGACCCCCTACACTGCCCGAACACCACTGCACTGCCCTAAACCCTGAAATACCACCCCCAGCACGACACCCTACACTGCCCGAACACCACTGCACTGCCCTAAACCCTGAAACATCACCCCCAGCAAGACCCCCTACACTGCCCGAACACCACTGCACTGCCCTAAACCCTGAAACACCAGCCCCAGCACGACCCCTACATTGCCCGAACACCACTGCACTGCCCTAAACCCTGAAACACCACCCCCTGCATGACCCACTACACTGCCCGAACACCACTGCACTGCCCTAAACCCTGAAACACCATTCCCCCTGCACGACCCCCTACTCTGCCCGAACAC
>CAWUFW010025740.1:0-41010 GCA_963921515.1 Calotriton arnoldi
AAAAGACGCGTTTTCAAAACACGATCAGTTGGTTTAATCAAACACTATGTCCGAGAGCACAGTTACAGAGTCGGGGTCTGAGTACTATCTCAAAGTACAATCTTTTGAGTGTTTTGTATCCATTTCTTGGGAGCATCATAAAACATTTCATAGATGCTGTTTTAGGAGAGGAATGTAGGCTCAGTCATGAAGACATAAATCATTCCCACCTGATGACAAAGGCAGGTGGATCTTGACCTTGCATGGACACAATGAGGACCAGTAGGTAAAGTGTCCAGATGTCCATCATTGGGAGCTCATGGTCACTGTGTGTGCTGTGTGTGCTACGTTCTGATTGGCTGAGTGTCCCTAAGTTCATGTGGCATCTAACTTTATGGTGTTTTTGGAACGTGTGCCCCTCAGGCCAGGTGCATTTTATTTGGGCCAGTCTCCCCGGACCAATGTGGTGTCACTTCCTATCTATGGGACTAATCTGGGGTTTTCCTGTTCGGACTTTTGTTCTGTTGATTATATGCTAACCCACCTGTGATCTATCAATCAGTAGCCTCTGGCCCAGGTGCCAGGGCCTGCCTGACCACGTATTTCTGACTCGAGGTTGATGGAGAAGTCATATCAGGAGATTTCAAAAACAGTGATTAGATTTCGTTTTTGAACATACACTTAGCATTGCCTACATTGACATCAATATTAGCATTGTCCAAAATGTATTTAATATTGGTGCATTCGTTTTGTATTAAATTGGTGAACCCCTGAAAAGGTTGATAGGCTATCTCTTCGATAATTACCACCTATTGTATTGTGTCTAGTATAGGTACGGGGTGCTGTGGTCTTAGGGCTCTTTAGAGGTGTGAACTATTAGAAGGGTATCACCATGATTATTTCTATCTGCCTACATTGTAAATATTTTTGCATTAATGCATAGTATTCTGTGTTATTCTGTGTTTGTGTGTGCATAATAAAGTGTCAGGGTATGGATGTCAAACACATGCTTAGGGAACCTTCCAGTTGGATGCTTGAGCACTTCTCCCTTGCCCGACCATGTACCATGTTTCTCCTTCCATGTACTTCAGGTGGCCATTCTGTGGTTATAGTCAAGGTTTTTCTATGCTCTTAATCAATGGTACCTGTACCAGTGTTTAACTGTTGTTTCTCTTTGGTCCTAGCACTGTTGTTTACTGGAGACTACATGTCCAAGACTCATCAGTGCTTGACTGTGCATCAGCCATCTTGAGTTGGGCGTTTCAATAAATATGGCCCTGCCATTCAGAGATTCCTAGAAGATTAGTGACCATGGCAGCACTGTCTTTTCGACCTTCATCCTGGGAGAAGAACAAACAATCTCCAGATCATACAGTGGGGACCAGTCGGGTCCCAAGGTAAAGCAACAGAGGGTCACTCATTTTTAATAGATCTCATATTGGAATTGGTCCTTTCTGCAGGGTCACCCCCAAATTTTTGCTCCCCCCTTTTTTTGCTGAATTCGTTTTTGGTGGCTTTAATAGTGTTAAAGTGCTTGTGCTCTCTCCCTAAAACACGGTAGAATTGTCTTATACCCCGTTGGCATATCACATTTACTTATAGGTCCTTAGTAAAGTGGAACTGCATGTGCCCATGACCTATAAATTAATCCTACTAGTGTACCTGCAGCATTGTGCCACCCACTATAGTAGCCCTTTAAACATCTCTCAGGTCTGCCATTGCAGAGCTTTTGCTATTTCCAAACCTTCATACAAACCAGCCCTAAAATAGGCCCTAGACAGCCCCAGGGGCAGGGTGCAGTGTATTAAAAATGTTGGATATGCTCTTTTAAGTGTTACATGTCCTGGCAGGGAAAAACTCTTAAATTCGTGTTTTCACTACTGCAAGGTCTATCTCTCCCATAGGATAACATTGGAGTTGCCTTATGTGCTGCATACCCCCTGTAGTTAGTCTAGCGCCTGGACAGGGAAGGCAGACATCTGTGCACTTCAGAGGCATGCCTCTAGATGGTTCTCCCAACTTCAAATGCACAATTGTGTAAAATAGATGGATTACAGACACCACCACTTCAGTGCAGTTCTGGACCTGTGGATACTCTGCCGGGAAGAAGAACTGTTGTGCTGTTGAAAGACTGCTACTCTGCTGGGCTGCATTCTGCTGTACTCCTGCTTTGCTGTGCTGACCTGCTGACTGCTGTCCTCTTGCCTGGGTGAGAAGGACGAGACCTACATCTCTTGAACACAGAAGCCAGAGTGACCCAGAGTGACTGCGAGGGCTAGTTGGCTAGCCTCTTGATCTGAAGCCTCAGGGACATAACAGGCTTCCAACAACCTTGCACCTGCACCTGGACTCTGCAAACTGTGTTTCTACCCTGCCAAGTGGTGCCTCCCTAGTCCTGGATCCTTGAAAGTGGGACTAAGGTGCTTGTCAGTGGAACCGACACACCTTCTCTGCTGACTGGCACACTCCTGAGCCAAAGCAAAGCATCTCCCCGGCTGAGCGGTGCACCCTTGAGGACAACTGATGAATCTCCACTGATTATTGGATTGGACCCGTCGCAAAGACCTGCGTCACCCCACAGTCCTCAGAACTGACAGAACGGCACATCCACAGTCCGGGTCCTCACACCTCTCATCAATGGAAGTCTCGATGACGACTACGGACTCCACATAGCAGCCTCACAGCTCCTTTGAACCGACGCATCGCAAGCCCCATCAACAGGATCTGTGACGATGATGCAACAGCGCCTTGCACCGCACCCTTTTCGCATCCCAGAACCGATGCATTGCTCCAGCTGTGCGGCGCATCTTTGAAGCAGATCCATGCAGCGCTCCGCAACCAGGATTTAAGGCACTTTGTTCAGTGGGCCTAACTGGGTCCCTGTATCTGGGCCGCTCTCCTTCATGGTTGGCCTGAACTTGAGACTTTGTCCCAGTCAAGCACAACCAGATATCTACAGTTGATGCTTTGTACTTTTCAGCGTTATTTTGACCTACAACTTTTAAAGTAAATATCTCTGGTTCTACTAATTGGATTTTCATTGTTTTAATTTTAATAAAAGCTTTATCAAAAATGAAATGCAAATGTACAGAATTTAACCGTTACTAAAGGTGAAAAATCAGATTAAAAATAAAATACGTAACAGAGTAGGCAACAATAAACAATATCTAAAACATGTTGGAAGAAGTTGTACAATAAACTTATTATGAGTATAACATAATTCTACACTTACAATATCGCAATTGTTTGTATTTTGTATTGTAAGGAAGAGAAAGGAGGAAAACAAAAGAGATTAAAGAGTGGAAGAAAGAGAGAAAGAAGAGGAAAGAAAGAATAAAACCATATGTATTGCATATCTATATATATACTACATATTAAACTGTAGCATATTATAACTTATTCCGTACAATATCTTCATTTCATATAACAGCGTAATTCATATAATAGCAGTTGCAAAGTAACAATTTATAATATTAAACAAGGAGAGAAAATCAATAATGAGGGTTGAAAAACCATTGTAGAATCCTTGGAAGGTTAAGGCTTTTTGTTTAAGTAACCAATAAAAAAAGGTCTTTATTAATCATCTGCAAAGTAGAAGTAGCTGATGCTGTATCAAGCCTATGATGGTAGCAAAGAAGATTCCACCAACTAGGCACAACCACAACCAGTAGGTGTGTTTTGTTCATGTTCTATTGATTAAATTAAGCTCTATTTTTCTAACCTGGTGTGGGATCTTTTTGTGTGGTGTTTTCACTGTTTTGCTGTTTGAAGTGTTGGACAAAACTTTATACATTGCCTCTAAGTAAAGCCTGACTGCTCTGCACCAAGCTACCAGGAGGTTGAGCACAGGTTAATTTGGGGTTTGCTTGTGCCTTGACCTGACTAGGATTGAGGTTGCTAATTGACCAGGGCTCACACCCCAGTTAACCATCAACCCAATTTTAACATCTGGACATTGTTCTTTAGTAAAAGAGCTAAGATTTGCTCAAATGTAATTAGATTTAGGACTTTGATACTAATAAAGGAAGGAGTGAAGGTTCAGTCATTTGAACTTAATTTATAAAACTTAAGCATTCAGGAGATAGAACATTCAGAACATTGAAAGGAACATTCTCTAACCTGGTTATATTGTTTTTCCTGAATACACCACTCTTACTGCATCACATTTACATTCCTTTCTGTGCCTTCCAGACGAAAGGGTAACCTACAAGGAAGGCGGTAGGAACAAGGGATTCCCTGAACAGTTACCTATGGACATTTGTTTGAGTGGTACAAACTTTACGATCACAATACGGAAAACGTGAGGCTATTCGAGTGGTTAAAGAACCAAGACTTCACCTCACAATGACTTGAGTTGGCGAGCCTAGCCCAAGACCTACTCCTAGGGTACATTAGAGAAGGAAATGATTTAGAGATTCAGAGGAGAGCAACATTATCTTACAGGTGATTACTTGAGACTAAATAATAAAAAGCCAAAAAGACAGAACAGAATAAGGTGAATACCCCCTTACTGGCACTTCAGGTCTCCTTCCCCACTGTTCCCTTCCCAAAACCTTTTCCCTCACCTGGCACCACCAAACTTCTGTGCCAGAGTTGCAAGCAGAATAGGTGGTGCCTGGAGGTGGATCATTAGAGCATTGCACCGATCCCGAGGAGCAACAACCAGACATAAAGTTCTATTACATTTTGTAAGAAAAAGTGCTGACAGGATAATGATTTATTTGGTGTTGTTTGTTGCGTACCTGCGAACAGGGGTACCAGCCCACCCCACATTCCTGAGTAGGCCTTGGACTTCTCTGCTTCACTTCCCTGAGAGAGTCTAGTGCTACAGTGGGTACTTGGTCCCCAGTAAACAGAAGGTTGTAAACGTATTACATGGGAAGAATTCCCATCCTTCGCAACTAATAATCTACTTTCTTCCATGGGTGACAAAAGGATTCAAGCCACACACTACATTTAGTAATATGTAAGTCATATAAAAAATTTAAAACAATATATGGTGGAATGCCTAGCGAGAAGCATGATGTGTCACCCTGGGTAGCCAAAATAGAACTATTATGATCCTCAACACAAATTATATATGGATACTTGCAAACTATAAAATATATTAGTTGAATATTTATTTCACTTCGATATCGCTAAGACTTAATCATAACACAAAGTCCAGTGTAGGTCAGTTAAAGAACATTTTCTTGTCAGGTGTCATCCACTCACTCTTCATAAATCCGTATTTGTAAAGCGCGAACTACTCACCCTTACGGGTCTCAAGGCGCTGGGGGCCGTCGTGGAAATTAAGTGAGCTATTGCCCAGAGTCACATGGTGCTGAGCTGAGCTGCCGCCGGAGCCGGGGATGAGCCGGGGATCAAACCGTGAGCCCTGTGCTCCGAAGTCAGCTGCCCTGGCCGCTGCACCACACCTCTCCACTTTCATACCCCCAAAGGAATCCATTATTTTAATGGGGGTGTTAGTTAAATCATTTTCCCATTTTACCATAAGACCCTCATCATGAATAGCAAAGTTTAGGACCCACAGGACTCTAGTGACCATATGATTTTTTCTAAATTTCGATAAGTTCCGATTTATATAGGGTTTTCAAGCATCTTTATATCTTATGTTGCCCACAGTTGGACATAGATGGTAGCTAACAGAGGTGAAAGAGCGGATTCCTCAGACACAATACTGTTAATCATTTTAAAGATAGATAAATGTGATGGATAATTTTACTATTGTCATTGTGTTAATGTGAATCACTCATTGGCTTTACTACTAATATATGAATTCTTTGTGTGAGTGCAAGAGTAGTGCATGAGCTACTGTATCAAACGTAGCAAATAGATGCATTGACATTCTCATCAGTAGGTGGGAATGTGGCTAAAGGTCAAAATAACATTGAATACCATTGCTTCGTCTACACAACAGGTTAGCCTCTTGACAATTCTCTTGCACCTCTTTTGGTTATATGGCAATGACGTACCAACCAATTAATGTTGATAGATTGAAGATTTCCAAGTAACATTTTCACAGTGAGTTTATGATAACCCTCTCAAATTGACATCAGATGCTGTAGTTTAGTCATTATTCACGATCTACTGTTTGAGAAACACTGTCAGAAGGCACTGAAAAGGCATCACATTGTGGTGCCAAAGAGACAATACTGTTACTGTCTGAGAAAAGGAAAATCCATTCTAGGCAGAAGTGAAATGTAGGGGGAACTAAACTAATACTAACTTTGGGACTGATTTAAAGTTTGATGGATGGGTTTCTCCATCACATGACAATTATCACTTTTACCTTTTTATATTGCATCATATCCTAATGTACTTGTAATAAGTTGGGATATCCATCAAGTTTGTGATAAGTACCAATCTGCCACACTCAAAAATCAAGCTCTTAGTTGGCCGTTTCACACTGTTAATCAGTGTTCAAGTACCACAAAGTTAGATGCAACACTTAAAAGGAAAGAAAGTGTACAACCAAGAAGAGGTGGTGCACAGTCAAAGTACCCCAAGAGCGTTCTTCGGGATTTGAGCACAGGAGTCCCAGGGACCCCTGAGTCATCTCATCGCAGGAGGGTACAGTAATGTTTAGCTCCTAACTATAGTTGGGTGTCTTTCTCTTTCTTTATAGAAAGGCCAGTGCACCTCCAGTATCTGTGGTCTCAACCTTGAGACCTGTCTTTTACTCATACACATGCACAGTCTCAATGTTGGCATCTGCAGAGAGGTCCAATTTCTCCTCTCTCTCCCCTGGGGATGGCTGCAACATTTTGGCTCAGCTCAACTGGCACCTAGGGAACCCTGACAACCGTGGCAATTTCTGAAACCTAGAGATGCAGGAGATGGTGAGACTAATATGAATCCAAGCACATTTACCCAGAATGGCCTGCAAATGCCAAAATATGTCTAAAACATGCAATTTCCTCTTTTTTTCCACAGCGGACGACTCCAACATTTAAGAAATGGGTTGCCCAGCAACAAGGGACACACACAACCTAGGGCATTTCTGAAACCTAGCGACACTGGGGATTTCCATTGGGTGTGGGTTGCTTAGATCCCAGCACATATTGCTAAACAGATAACCTTAAAACATCAAAAATATTTCTAAAATATCGAATTTCTTTTCTTTCTAAGGGAATGGCTGCAAAACTTTGGCCAGGGGTCGACTAGATTTCAGGAACCTTACCAACGCTGGGCATTTCCAAACACAATTAACCTGTGGAAACCCATGCTGGTGTTGCTTGCGTGGATCTCAGTGCCATTAATTACCCAGAATGTCCTGTGAACTTTGAAGTATGGGCTAGAAACACACATTTTCCCATATTTATGTGACAGAAATAACAGGAATCTCCACCAGTGGCCAAAGTCTCACCCAAGTTGCCATACATCTTCTGATACAGTGCAACTAATCACCCAGAATGCCCTGCGAACTTTGAAGTATGGGTTAAAAACACACATTTTCCCATATTTATGTGACAGAAATAATGGGAATCTCCGCCAGTGGCCAAAGTCTCAACCGAGTTCCCATACTTCTTCTGATAAAAAACCTTCATCCCATGTATGGAAGGCCCAAACCCAAGTAACATCACCCTAGACTCCTCCAGATGTCTAGTTTTCAGAACTGACTGCAATTGATAGATTTCCATGGGTGCTAGTTGACTCTGGGCCCAAATAATGCAGCTACCACATCCCTAGAACAATTGCATTTTTAAGGTAATATTTTGCTCTCTCCATGTTGCACTTTGGAGCCTCTCCTGTGGCAGGTGGTAGGCCCACCTACAGAGTTGGGGGACCTTTTATATGGAAGAAGTGTGTAGAACATTTGTTATTATCTATCGAATTCCTTTGTTTTTTGTCTTCAAAATGCAATCAGTGTGTAAGATAGAACACATTTTTTAAGCTGCCCTCTAAATCACATGTAAAGTTTAACTCTAAATTTAGAGTTGTACTAGTAATCATGATTCTGAAACTCAGGTTCATGGGGACAATTCAAAGTTGCATAGCTTTTTTTTATACCCATTTTTCTTTCACTAGATTTTACCTTATGAAGTGAGGCATGGTCAGTACACAATGAAAAATCATTGCAAGCTGCAGTTTGATTGTTGGCTCTAGGTATTATGTGTTTTTGGACAGTCAACGAACATTATAAACCCCTGGGACCAGAGGAGTCATTTGGACGTCAAGTTATTACTTTTGTAGAATGCCCATGAAGAAAAAGAAAATTACAGATGAAAGACATGTCATCGATTTCGATTTTTTCTTACTTACTTTCATTGCATTTTTAATACAATTGTTAGCATCTTTGGGAGAACTTTGATCGATCTACACTGATGATCCAGTTACTGAATTCAGAATTGTATCTCCTTTTCAGAAATATACAGCTTTTCTGCTTCATTCATTGGTTTCCCACATCCTTCCATTGGAGTACAAAATTGGAACTATTGACTACTTAGAAAATTGATAAAACTGTTGTGAAAATAATGTTTTTTTACAACTCTGCCTGTTCCAGAAAGCAAGGGAGAGGGCGATCTTAGTACGGGAAACCTTTTGTGGATTCAATTTTTTGAAAGAAAAGAAACACTTTCTTGCACAGCATGTTTTTCGAACTTAAAAACGAATACTACATTTGGCTATCAGCTCGTCTCCCTCCAGGTAAATCCACACCCAGGAAATCTTTGGAATCCCCAGCGTGGGAAAATAGATCCAAATTTGGATATATTTTGAAATATCAAAAAGGGGTTAGGACAGGGTTGTAGGGGGGCTTAACACCTACAGGGTTAAATTAGATTTTTAAGCATAGTAGTACTATTTCTAGGAAGGCTTTGTGAATGATGCAAAGTGGCTTGAACATTGGTTTTCTATCTACAGGGTGCCGGTGGAGTGCTTGCAGAACTGGCTTTCTGCATTCTCTGGGTAAAAGTAGAGGAGGAGTCTTTTCAAAGCATTTTTGATCTATTGTATTTTGTGTATGATGATACAGAGCACACCAATGTATAGACAATTGGCATAGTCCAGCTTGAAAACCACATGTGTGAGGATAGCTTGTAGTTTTTATTGGTATCCATGGTTTGGTAGGATGCGTCACTGTGTTTTTATTGAGTAGAAGGTGTTCCTTGTGTCCGCATTGGCATGTGGTATCATTAATAGATCTGAGTCCATGGCTACCCCAAAGTTTCTCACCTCTCTTTAGTTAAGTGGCAGGGAATCATGTTCCAGGTATGTGTGAACTTGTGCTCGTGTCACTGTCCGCAGTCCAGATCTTAGTCTTTCTGGTTTTGAACTGTTGATAGTTACTCATCCTACATCCATCATGAGTGACGAGGTATTCATCAAGTTTTGATTTGTAGACATTCTCTGGATTATCTATTTTTAGAATGATGTGTGCATCATCTGCATAGATGTAACAAGTAAGGTTGTATGATCTGATCAGTTTTGGTAATAGTTTAAGGTAGATTTTGAATGGGGGAGCAGGGATGATATACCCCTGAGAAATGTCACAATGGTCAGTGTAAGATGTTGATATGAATGGTGGTAAGAATAGCAAGCTCTGTCTGTGTTTGAGTTTGAATGCAATGCATTTTAGACTGCTTCTGTGTATTGGGCCTTGATAGAATCAGTGTACTTGTATTTGATGTTGAACCATGCCAAAAGACGCTAAATGTTCCAGAGACAATATGACAGTTGAATGAATGAATAAATGAAGGATTTGTAGAGCGCAGGAATCACCCCCGGAGGGGTATCTCCGCACTATCGACGGAGGGACAGAGGTGGCAGCAGGTGATCAGTTATTAATTGAGAAAATTCAGGCACTTGTGTAAGGGGTCGGGAAGCGAGTTCCTGTATCGAGGGGCCAAGTAGGTGAAGATTTTGCCACCGGCGTGTAGTTTGTTAAACCGAGGGACGACTAGCAGAGCCTTCTCTCCAGAGCTCAGAGATCTGCTTGGTAGGTAATGGACGAGTTTTTCCGCCAGGTTCCTAGGACCCCTATCATTGATTGTTTTATGGACCAAGCAGCAGATTTTAAACTTGATTCTTTCACGGATGGGGAGCTAATGGAGGCCTCTCAATAGTGGTAGAGATGCAGTTCTAGGAGGCATATTGAGGGCCAGGCACGCTGCCGTGTTCTGGACCACTTGCAACCTATTTAGCACAGTATCGTTTGCAGCTGCCAAAAGTGCATTACAATAGTCAAGTTGACTGACTACCAGAACTTGGATCAGGGTCTTGCGTACTGATAGGGGGAGAAGATGGAACACTCTTCGTAGAAGCTTCAGCATATAAAAGCAGGTGCCAGACGTGGTTGCAACTTGATCTTTCATAGATAAGGAGTGGTCCAGATAAACTACCAGGTTTTTTGCCTTGGTTGTAGGGGTGGGAGCGGGGCCTAATTCTGATGGCCACCAATCGGGGGACCACAAAAATTGTGCTTTGCCGAATAGAAGTACTTCCGTTTTATCGGCATTCAACTGGAGAAAATTCTTCATCATCCAGTCAGAAATAGCTCGCATACCTTCAGCAAAGAGCTGTTTTGTCGCCACTTAATTATTGTCAAACGAAAGAAGAAGTTGTGTATCGTTCGCATACGAAAAGGGAACAAATCCATGCTCTCTAATGATATTTGCAAGGGGGGCCACATATATATTAAATAGTGTGGGACTGAGGCACGAACCCTGCGGTACCCCCTTCGTAAGTGATCTAGCACAGGAGCGGAAGGGACCCAAATTAACGGTCTGTGTTGGCTGCTCTAAAAAGCTTGAAAGCCATTGAAGGGCCGGCCCCACCATACCAATTTCAATGATTCTTTGCAGTAGCTGATGGTAGGCTACAGTATCGAAGACTGCGGACAAATCCAGCAGCTCTAATGATACTGCCTTTTTATTATCTAGAGAAAGTTTAATAAAGTCTGTGACACCTATAAGGGTAGATTCGGTAGAGTATTTTGGTCTAAAACCAGACTGTGAGGGGTCAAGACATACTTGGGATTCAATATGTTCCATGAGCTTCGAATTGATATATCCTTCGAGAAGTTTGCTCATGAGCAGAAGCAGTGAAATGGGGCGATAGTTAGATAGCTCTGTAGAAGGAGCATTGACCTTTTTACAAATCGGAAGTACTTGAGCTGCTTTCCATACATGGGGCACTTTCCCCTCGTTCAGGGATTGGTTTAATAAGGTGCAGATTGAAGGGGCGAGATGCTTGGCTAGTAGGGCGAACACTCTGGCTGGCATATTGTCAATAGGGGAACCTGACAGCCATTTTTAGCATCTCTTCTACTTTAGAAACCTGCAGGGGTAGAAAGCCTGCTAAGATGGCGTCTTTCTTTCTGGGAACTGTAAAAAATGGGATGGAGGTATCTGAAGTACCGGAGTCCCTAGAAAATTTGTCATAGATTTTGTCCATTTTTTCTTCAAAAAAATTGGAGATGTTGTCACATAAATCTTGAGAGACAGGGATTGGATTGGCGCAGGCAATTGGGACGTAAATGATTTAAGAATCTTATAGAGTTCCTTCGTAGAATGGCCCCCTTGGCCTAATTGCGCGGAGATATATCTTTTCCGTCAAATGTTTCTTTCTTTGCCTGCGATTGAGTTTTCCGCCAAATTCTTTCCAATTTTTTACACTTGAATTTCTCCCAACGTAGTTCCGGAGTGAAACAAACTGCAAGCTTTCTTTGGGATTTGGACTGCTGTATCTTGAGTGTGACCAAAATGTCTATAGCTGCCATTATAGTTTGATAGAGTTGGTTCAGCTTTGTATTAATATCCCCAGGCTTATAAAAAGTAGACGGTATGAACTCCTTTGAGAAATCGTCTTCTGAAATTTTATGCCATTGTCTTTTAGTATTCCCAGTGGGAGGGATAGGGGTGCCAACCAGTTGAGTACTATTAATCTGTAAGATGATCAATGAGTGGTCAGACCAAATCACTGGGACGGGGGGTCAGAGTGTATGTGAGGTGTGTTGGTGAGAATATTATCTAAAGTATGACCTGCAGCATGGGTAGACCCTGGATTAATTTTTCCAACCCTAGGGAGGCCATATCTTCCAAGGGGTGGACTGCGTCCATATTCTCACAACTTTCACTGTGTATGTTGAAGTCCCCTAATAGTACTCTGTTCTTGTCCACTGTAAATTTTAGTATCCCATATGGATAAAAAGGCTGACTCTGTGCCTCTAGCTGCTCTACTCTAAATCCAGATTGCTGATTCAACTGTAAGTTTTTTCTTCAGTAAAATTTGAGACTTGAGTAAACACCACTTTGCCCATTAAATTACCTAGAAATGGGCCTTTGTTAGGCTATGTTAGGTTCTTCTTCCTAAGAGGTTTTTAACTTGGGTTGGAAGGATCCTCATTCAAATGATCTGATCAGTATACTTCTAGCTATTTTCTCTGCACATGTTTTCTGAAGGATATTTTTAAAATTTGAAGTCAGGGTGCTGAGTATGAAGGTGATTCTGATGGTCCACTACCTTTGATAATGTCATAGAATTATTTTTTGCAGAGACTGTTAAAGGTAATAGGATCTGGCAAATTGGTGTTTTCTGTCTTTGCTATGGTTCTATCCTGTGTATATGAAGTGTTGGTTATTTTGTCCTTAAAGTAGGTTTCTATCTTTTTAATCTTTTTAGATCATTTCAGTGCAGATTTTATTGCAGATGGCTTGAGATTGTGGAACATCTGGATTTTGGTCAATCTGGGTTGTAGAATTCCGTTAGTATCATGTTAAGTTCAGTTATCCGTCAATTGTGGAGTAGAATTGCCTGTTAACGATCTGATAGCAGCTTTGAAGGCTCTGTTATAGTGAAGCAGTATGATGTTGTCTTTTTTGAGTTTTTGGATGCTAAGTTCTGTTTTACCTTTTTAGATATTGTCATTAGTCTGTGTGGTATTGTTGACCCTGGTCTTTAGAGATATCCCATTTTCAATCCAGTAGAAATCCAGTTGTAGAAGGTGGTGTCATGCTCCGCTCCACCTGCAGACTGTACAGATCCTGCCGTTTTTCCAAATGATGCCAGTAGAGTGGCTTTTGTAATTTCCTACCTAACGGGTAATGCAGCTAGATTTGGTGGCCATCTTGGGAGCTGTAGTTTAAATACCACACCCTAGCTAGAAGCTGTGCTTGGCTTCAGTAATCTGCCCTGAAGAGGTCCTGCCTTCCGCCTGTGATTCCTGCTTACCTGCAAACAGTGCTGCTATCTCCTACGTTGACCGACCTGATATCGAATTCTCTTTAACTCCATTAATGAACATCACCTGCAAGGGAAAGAAAGAAAGAGAAAGAACAGAACAGAACATCAGATACCAAGCGTCAAAAGTACAGGTCAGTGCACTGAACCCGAAGTTTCATAATAGTGTAAAGCGCCCTTTGTTTCCCAAGGAATCTGCAATTCACAATTTCTTATGCAAACTTATTTTGTGTATAAAAGGAGTGTACTTTGACTAAAAAATTGTTCATTCAAACTCATCACAACAGGTGATAGATTCTCCTTCCCAGGGATAAGAATTATTATTTCTGGTGATCCCAAGACTTTTTAAGACTCCAGTGAGCTGGAAACTAAACACTTAAGAGACTGTCATAATCAATGTTATAGACAATATGGTGAGTGTGATCCTGAAAAAGAACCTATGATGTAACGCATGATTGTATACCACTGTTGGTGCTAACTGTGTGTCCATGCCTCCCTAGAAGCCACTGCTGCGAACGTTGAGACTTTGGTGTGAGCCAATATTAGAAAGCTGTAAGAAGTACTCAAAGGTCTTGTTTACCCTTATCCATCCTTCCCTTTCCCCTAATCTCTTTCCCTCTGGAAAGAGTTACCAACACTCAGGACATCCTGTGTTTTGAGGGGTGTTCTTGGAGGCCGTGGGGAGATCTACTTCATTCCTGCAGAGGTTTAGGAGAGTGGAGCCTTGACAGATGGGTGCATCATGTGGTTGCATACTTATTGGGGATCCTTTGAGGTAGGAGTTAAGTTTTAAGGTGTCCAAATTTTCCATTGCCACTATGTTGACTTTGAAGATAATGATACAGTGGCCCCTCCAGATGACTGGGCAATTGTTTGTCACAAGTCTTGCTCCAGGTTGGCAAATAGGATGTCCGGGGTCTGACATTGGAATCCGTTGGGCGAGATATGATGTGCTTAAGGTTCATTTTTACAAGAGGAACCCATTATTATGCACAAACACGTGACCCCCCCAGGCCTCACCCGCCACTCAAATTCACCTTGTTCCTGTCTCTCCCTTATGTCTTGCTCCATAAATGAACCCCTAGGCTGTTCCGTCTTCCAATGGAATGCAGCACAAAGAGATTCAAAATCCCAAAAAATTCATCCCCATATTAGAATCAGGGCATCCATCCACTATCAGTAGGCCCAAACTTTATGCTGAAATCTCATGAGATCTCAATGGCCCTCTAGATTTGGTAGCCCTCTTGGGCGCTGTAGTTTAAATAACACACCCTTGCTCGAAACCATACTTAGCTTCAGTAATCTGCCCTGAAGAGGTCCTGGTTCCTGCCTTCTGCCTGTGGTTCCTGCTTACCTGCAAACAGCGCTGCTATCTCCTACATTGACCGGCCTGATATCGAAGTCTTGTTCTTCTCTTTAACCCCATTAGCGAACGTCACCTGCAAGGGAAAGAAAGAAACGAACACCAGATACCAAGCGTCGAAAGTACAGGTCAGTGCACTCAGGACATCTCATGTGCTCAGGGTTGTTTTTGGAGGCCGTGGGCGGATTGTCATCGTTCCTGCGGAGGTTCAGGTGAGTAGAGCCTTGACAGATGGGTGCATTATGTGGTTGCCTATATTTATTGGGGATCCTTTGAGGTAGGGTTTAAGTGTTAAGGTGTCCAAATTTTCCATTGCCACTATGTTAATTTTTAAAATAATTATACAGTGGTCACTCCAGATGACCGGGCAATTTGTCACAAGTCTTGCTCCATGTGGGCAAATAGGATGTCCATTGTCTGACATTGGAATCAGTTCTAGATATGATCTGCTAAAGGTTCATTCTTTCAAGAGGAACCCATAATTGGCCAAAGGAGTTTGCTCTGCCTCTTATTTTAGCAAAAGATCCTGAATGTCTTGATGATAAAGAGATAAGTACTGGAAAAAAAGATTAAAAGAGTTCAAAGACATAGGAAATCAACTCTGCAGACTTAGTAGCTGCTAATTTAAGTAAATGCTTCAATTTGTGAGGTCTATTCACAAATGAGCAAGTGAGAGGCTTCACCAAGAGTGAAACAACAAAATCATCAGGTGAATTATTAGGTTCCAAGCTAGGTACCTGGCCTGCTACTGCCTACAGAAAGGGTCTCTGGCATTTTTCACATTCCTGCTATAGAGGGGTTTATGATTACTCTTCTCAAAAAATCATCACTTTCATAAATATCAGGTTTAGTCCAAATTGTGCACACTCCAATGGAACATTTCAATAACTGTAGTAGAAAAAAAACAAATATTTATATATCAAAACTTGAAATATCAAACAGTGTCATTGAACAAAGGGTCACATGTAAGAAATGTTTGCAATTCAGTAATTGGTTTGCAAATTGGTAAGGGACCTTTAAAAAGTTAGGGGTCTATTATGATGGCGGTCGGATGTCCACCGCCGGGCCGGTGGTGGCGCTCGCCGGACCGGCGGTGGACATCCACCCGCGATCGCAATCAAGAAAACCGCCGGTCAAATTAGGATGGCGGTGGTGACCGCGGCAGTGGGAACTTCCGACCGCCGCTTTTCCGCTGGTTGCCATCCGCACTCCTGCCTGGCGGACGGAGCAGGACCGGGATAATGGTGGCGGTGCAGAGCAGGCTACGCCGGCAGGATTATGATGCCGGCGGTAGCCAGCCTTTCCTCAGCGGTCAAACCGCCATGGAAAGGCATGCAGAGATTGTCTTCCGGGGGCCCGTTGCAGGCCCCCAATGTTTTGGGGGGGGTGGGTGCACTGGGGGATACCCATGGTCCCCCCTACATTTCCCTGTCCCAGGTGGCAGGCACTGTGCAGTGCCTGCCACGCAGTGCAGGGAAATGCAGGACATGCTCCTTTGGACATCGCGGCGGTGCTGCGGGAAGCAGCAACAGCCGCAATGTTAAGGCCCGCGATCCGACCGCCGCGGTCGGATTTCGACCGTGGGTCATCGTAATTCGTCCGGCGTTGATGTTGCGGTCCATGCGGGTGGTCTTTTCCCGCTACCATGGCGGTCGGGGAGGTTTTCCGACCTCCATCATAATAGGCCCCCAAGTTTGGAATGTATCAACGTGATTTTTGGCCCCAGTCAAAAAGATACTGAAATAAATAGAATCTTAATGACTCGCTATTTTTGCCTCTGGAATTGGCGATTACCTATTAAAAAAATGTTGGCACTCACAAATTACCATCAAGTAGAAGCAGGTGGTACTTAATTGCAAATTATGAAAGGGATGCTAAATTTGATATTTTTTTTCAAGAATGGCTGCTCTGGATGTTATGGCGAGGAGGATAATCCTGTTTGCTCCACACCACACAGGAGAGGGCAAAGAAAAGAGCGAATTTTCAAAGCCAGTGTGACTTTATTTTAACAGACTGAGGATGCGGTATATAGCATGTATAGGCTCAGCTGCACTGTTATTTTATATCGAATTGCTGAGTAAGACCCTGTATAGTGTAAGGACACACACAGGAGTGTTTCTATACCAATTCACTGCACTCAGGTACTTTGCTTCCTACAACTTTTAGCCATGAGGAGGATGTCAGGTTTTTTTGCAGTACCCTTTCATGTTTTTTTCTGCTTTTTTTAGAAGCTGTGCTGCTAAAGATTTACAGATATATTTATTTCTATCATTATGTCTATCATCGATATTCAGACAGAATATTGAGTTGGAAATGTCGACTTCCACAAATATCGAGTTGGAAATATGGTCACAGAGAAATATCGACAGCAAGAATATCGTGGTCAAGAATATTGAATTTAAGGTAAGAAATATTGTTTTCAAAAATATAGAAGTTATTAATATCGTTTGCAAAGATATAGTTGTTTAAAATATCAATTTTTTATTTAGTGTTATTTATTTTAGTTTATATTTTAAATCTATGTGACGTATTTTTTTTGTATAAGTATTGTTTGTTTTTTAATATTTGTGTTACATTTTTAGTAGTTATCAATTTTATTTTAAGTACATTTTGTGTTTTTTAGTTCTGTAGCAGGTTGTGGGTTTATAGGGGAATAGGGTGGGAAGTAATTTAATTATAATAAATTAATGATTATTTTTTATTTATTAATATTTATTTGATTGAGTTTTTATATTGTAAATTGTGGGAAGTAATTTATTTGTAATTAATTTTTAATTGGTTGTTAATTAATATTAATTAATTAATTGGTAATTAATTATAGTACTTGTATGAATCTTTTTAGGTGTGGGTTGTGGGGTTTATAGGGGTAAAGGGTGGGAAGTAATTTATTTGTAATTAATTATTAATTAGTTGTTAATTGATGTTAATTAATTAATTGGTAATTCATTATGGTAATTGTGTAATTATTTTTAGGTGCGGGCTGTAGGGTTTATAGGGGTAAAGGGTGGGAAGCAATTTTTGATTAATTGATAATTAGTTGTTAATTTATATTGATTGATTGAAAATTAATTATGGAAATTGTGTAATTAATTTTAGGTGATGGTTGTAGGGTTTATATGGGTAAAGGGTGGGAAGCAATTTATGTTTAATTAATTATCAATTAGTTGATCATTAATATTAATTAATCAATTGAAAATTAAATATGGAAATTGTGTAATTAATTTTAGGTGTGGGTTGTAGGGTTTATAGGGGTAAAGGGTGGGAAGTAATATATGTTTAATTGAAAATTAGTTTGTGTGTGGGTTTTACTTTTATAGTGGTACAGTGTGGGGAGTAAATTAATTTTACTTACTTTATAATTAGTTGTTAAATACTATTAGTTTTTTAATTGAAAATAAGTTTTAATTGTGTAATTAATTTTTTTACAGTTTAATTTTAGCTGTGGGTTGTGGGGACTATAGGGGTAAAGTGTGGGAAGTTAATTAATTGTTCTGAGTTTTAATTTGTTTTTAATTAATAATATTTCTTCAATTGGTAATTAATTATGTTAATTAAGGAAGTACATTTAAAAAAATGTATATTGTGGGTTGGGAATTGTGTGGTGTTATAGGGTAGGAATTAAAAAGAGTAAATTTATGTAATAATTAATATTGTTGTTTCTAAATAATTTCTAATTAAAAATATTTATTTGTTTGGAAATTATTTTTTATTTTATTTAATATAATATTTGTAGGTATTTGGCATATGTATTTAACATTATAATATGTTTTTTTAAAATAATAAATATATTTGTATTTTAATTTTTAACATATTTATATAATTTTAATTTTTTTTTTTTTAATATTTTTGTTGTTAATATTTTGTTTGTTTTTAATTTTGAACTGACTGGAGTAAGAATATTAATTGTTACCCCTCCGCAATCCAATACTTTCCCTACTGTTGCACTCACTGGAGTGGGAATAGTAATTTTTGCCTCTCCGCTATCCAACAATTTCCCTACTGATGCACTCACTGGAGTGGGAATAGTAATTTCTACCCCTCCACTATCCAACAATTTCCCTACTGTTGCACTCACTGGAGTGGGAATAGTAATTTTTACCCCTCCACTATCCAACACGTTCCCTACTGTTGCACTCACTGGAGTAGGAATAGAAATTTAAGTTTAAAAATTTTGAAATAGTTTAATGTTTGAATTTATAATAGAATGTTCTTTTATTAGATTTTATGTTATTGTACATATATATATGTATATATATATATATATATATTCACTGAAAAACCATAGGTTTTAGGGACAGTTATAGTTAGTTGGACATTTCACTCGTACAAAACCCGTGAAATTCCCCGTTATAGTTAGTTCAGCTAACTATAACTCGCGCCCCGCAATGCACTGCTGATGACGTCACATATTACATCACTCATGAAATGGTCAGTGACATCACTGATGACATCACTGATGACATCTCAAATGACATCACTGATGACATCATCCACGTGATAATCTCATGCACCTCCTCACACCCTAATATAACCTTTGATACACCCACTCTAAATTACAGACTGCCATTCGCAAAACCATAGACACTCCAACACCAATAACTACATACCCACTCACTGATTCTTAGGTCTACGCACACATCCACTCACTCACCCGTACAGTCACTCATACTTACGGTCACTCAGTACAGGACTATCATATGCACTCATACTCCTATATAGACACTCAAACACCGCCACTCATCCATAGAGGTACTCACACACCTAGTCAGTCATGCAAATAATTAAACACACTACCATTTCTTCACCTATACAGTTATACACACACCAGCTCACTTAATCATACAAATACTAGCACATTGTTACGCTCTTATACAATCACTGATACAAGCACACACTCATCCATACAGCCACTATCACAATAACTCACTCTCGCTATAGCTATTTATATACTCCAACACACATATATACTGGCTTTCACATATGTAGTTACTCACACATGTACCACTGGGACATACATTCACTCACTAACACACTCTTACACACACTTACCCACCCATACAGTCTATCACAGATGCACTCTTGAAACCATCCACCCAGTGAATCACCCACTCACACATGTATGCACAGAGTCGCACACACCCCACCCACACAAACACTCAGGCAGCCATACAGATACTCAGACAACCAATCAATAACTCATATAGACACTCATGTAGCTATTCACAAACCCATGCAGCCACTTACACAGCAACAGACAGACGGATACAGACATTCACCCAGTTTAGTCACTAACCCATGCATTCAGTAAGATACGTTAAATCACTCACTTATAGAGTCAGTCACGCACCTACTAAATCATCCATACAGACACTTACACACCCACTCATTCTTCAATACGTCTTTTCCTATATATATTAAAAATATTTCAACTTTACAAAAACACACAGTCACTGGCTGATGTCATCAGTGATGTCATTTGAGATGTCATCAGTGATGTCATCAGTGATGTCACTGACCATGTCATGAGTGATGTAATATGTGACGTCATCAGCAGTGCATTGCGGGCGCAAGTTATAGTTAGCTGAACTAACTATAACGGGGAATTTCACGGGTTTTGTACGAGTGAAATATCCAACTAACTATAACTGTCCCTAAAACCTATGGTTTTTTCAATGAATTTCAAAGGTTTTTTAAATGCTAATTTGTAACTATAACATATCTGAAACCTATGGTTTTTTCAGTGAATTTCAAAGGTTTTTTAAATGCTAATTCCTAACTATAACATGTCTGAAACCTACGGTTTTTTCAGTGAATTTCAAAGGTTTTGTAAATGACAATTTTTAAATGTATTAATTGTTATATTAATTTTTTTCATACTGATTTATTACATTTTTAGATTTTTTTTTTACATATTTTATTTTTTAAATTACTTTGTAATTACATTATACATTACATTACAAAAAATACTTTCTCAGAATGAATTACTTTAGTTTAAATACTTTGCACATAGGCAATAGACTTTTAAGTACAGTAGTTACAGTTGTTGCAATGGGCACCACATTTTCAAACACAATGCAACATTCAGCTCAATGTGAATTTCTAGTTAAATGCAATTAGTTACTTTATGGATTACTTTTCTAACCACAGGACTGGATCCTAGATTCAGTCCTGGTACATCTCCTGTAAACAGTTGAGTAAAAACGTTTTGGTTACAGTCGTGATTTTTAAGGAATATTATTGTATTTTAAAAGTTGACACTTAGAAACTTTTCTCATAGAATCACCAATGTTATCCTATGGAAGGAAATTCACTTAGCAGGTAAAAACTGTTATCGTTACTTTTTATTACTCAGTGTTGGATCCTGGATCCAGCACTGGTGCATCTCCTGTAAACAGTTGAAAGAATGCGTTTAAGTCATACAGGCGATTTTTAAGGAATATTTGTAGTTTGTGAAAATCGACACTTTGAAACTTTTCTGCTGAAAACCAGACAATGGATTCCTATGGAAGAAAATACAAGTTACTGGTAAGTACGGTTAAAATTACTTTTCAGGACCAGTACTGGGCTGAAAGATGCAGCACTGAGGTCTCTCCTGATAACAGGTGAGTAAATCGAAATGCGTATTTCGGCTGATTTTAGAGGAATATTTGTATGTTTCAAAAATCAACACTTAGAAACTTTTTCAGCAAAAGCAGGCAATGATATCCTATGGAAGGAAATTCAAGTTACTGGTAAGTACGGTTAAAATTACTTTTGAGGATCAGTACTGGGCTGAAAGATGCAGCACTGAGGTCTCTCCTGATAACAGGTGAGTAAATCGGAATTCGTATTTCGGCTGATTTTAGAGGAATATTTTAAAGTTCCAAAACTCCACACTTAGAAGAATTTCCAAGTGAAACCAGTCAATGTTAGCCTATGGAAGGAAATTCAAGTTACTGGTAAGTACGGTTAAAATTACTTTTCAGGACCAGTACTGGGCTGAAAGATACAGCACTGAGGTCTCTCCTTATAACAGGTGAGTAAATCGGAATTCGTATTTCGGCTGATTTTAGAGGAATATTTGTATGTTTCAAAAATCAACACTTAGAAACTTTTTCAGCAAAAAGCAGGCAATTATATACTATGGAAGGAAATTCAAGTTACTGGTAAGTACGGTTAAAATTACTTTTGAGGATCAGTACTGGGCTGAAAGATGCAGCACTGAGGTCTCTCCTGATAACAGGTGAGTAAATCGGAATTCGTATTTCGGCTGATTTTAGAGGAATATTTTAAAGTTCCAAAACTCCACACTTAGAAGAATTTCCAAGTGAAACCAGTCAATGTTAGCCTATGGAAGGAAATTCAAGTTACTGGTAAGTACGGTTAAAATTACTTTTCAGGATTAGTACTGGGCTGAAAGATGCAGCACTGAGGTCTCTCCTGATAACAGGTGAGTAAATCAGAATTCGTATTTCGGCTGATTTTAGAGGAATATTTGCACAATGGTGAAGGGAGGGGCGGGGCCTGAGGTGACATCTGTGCAAACGCGCCCCGTGGCGCGTTTTAAGTAGGGGATTAAGTCCCCTTGAATCATGAGGGTCCCTACGGGCCAACTAGCCCACCAGGAACCTCCAGTATGCGCCAGGGGCTGCGTTGCAGAGACGTGTAGAGAGGCCACACCCCTTTTACAACACTCTGCAACGCAGCTCCGTGGCGCTCACTGGACGTACCTGGTGGGCTAGTTGGCCCTCAGGGACCCTCAGGATTGAAGGGGATTTAATTCCCATCTTAAAATGCGCCACAGGGGCCTGTTTGCACACATATCACCTGAAGCCCCGCCCCTCCCTTCACCACTGTGCAAACACGCCCCGTGGCGCGTTTTTAAGTTGGGGGATTAAGTCCCCTTGAATCCTGAGGGTCCCCGGAGTCCAACTAGCCCACCATATACCTCCAAAGCGCCACAGAGCTGCGTTGCAGAGAGGTGTAAAAGGGGTGTGGCCTCTGTACACCTCTCTGCAAGGCAGCCCCTGGCGCATACTGGAGGTTCCTGGTGGGCTAGTTGGCCCCCAGGGACCCCCAGTATTCAAGGGGAATTCGTTCTCCTCTGCAAACGCGCCAGGAGCGCGTTTGCAGAGTGGTGAAGGAAGGGGCGGGGCCTGCGGGCCCGATCGTTTTTATTTTATTTTTGTCTCCTGAAGGGGGCTGTGTAGCCCCCCTTCCTTTTTCATGTTTTGGGCCCTGGGGACCCCATCCCCCAGGGCCTTACCCTTTTTGTAATTAAAATTAAAAACAAAAACAGGAAGGGGGCCGCGTGGCCCCCTTCCCTGGGCCTGTATTGGCCCCGGGGACCCCATCCCCGGGGCATGGCCATTTTTATTTTTTCTTTGGAGGGGCTGCGTGGCCCCCTTCCTCAGGCCATTTAAGGCCCCGGGGACCCCATCCCCGGGGCCGGCCTTTCCATTTTTTTTAATTATTTATTTTTATTTTTTTGGGGAGGGGGCCACGTGGCCCCCTCCCGAGCCACTACTTGCCCCGGGGACCCCATCCCCCGGGGCTGGCCCTCTCCGTTGGGGACTGTGGGGTGGTCCCCAATCCCCCCACAGTCCCGCCGGCTCCCGCGTCCCTTGGGAGCCGGCATTGCTTTTACACATGGGGAGCAGCTAACATGCTGCTCCCCATGTGGAAAGCAGTCGGCTTGGATATTGGAAGAGAGAGCAGGTTTCCTGCTCTCTCTTCCAATATCCAAAGCAAGTTTGCAATGGCAGGACGGGGCCGCGAGGCTCCCGACCTGCCATAGCAAACTACAGTGTCCCGGGGGTAGGCACCCCGGGACACTGCAGGAGCCGGCCCTGGGGGTGGCGGTCCCCAGGGCCATCAAGGGCTCCAGGAGGGGGCCGCGCGGCCCCCTCCCTTAAATTGCACAGCCCCGGGAGGTGGTGGTCCCGGGGCTATGGGGGTCCGTAATGGACCCCCACATTTATTTTGTAAGTGCCCCGGGAGGTGGTGGTCCCAGGGCGTGTGGGAGGCTGGAGCCCCCACACCTTATTTAACATAAAAGAAGCCCGGGGGTGGCGGTCCCGGGGCTGCGGGAGGGCAGAAGAGCCCTCCCGCACCATTTTTATATAAAGCCCCGGGGGGTGGCGGTCCCGGGGCTTGGGGGCCCTTTGAGGCCCCCACACATAAAATTAACCCCTCACCATGCCCCCGGGACTTGGGCCACCCGGGGCAAAACTGTCGAAGCGCGGGAGACCGCGCTCGAGTTCCCACCGGCAGGATTCGCGCACCCTGAGCGCATCCTGCCAATTTTTAAAAACATTTTTTTTTTTGCCCAGGGGCTCCTTGTGGGACCCCCTGAGCAAACCTAGGGAGTCAGGGTGTTTCTACCCTGCCCCTTTGTGCGCTTTGCGCACTTAGTTTCTGTCCCTCGGTTCTACCGAGGGACAAAATGGCTGCCAACATTTCCTGAATCGGAATGTTGACAGCCAGCTGACAACCAATTAACATGCAGCTCGTGATCGGGAGGGTACGCGGATCCTACTCGGCCATAGATATCACTATCTTTTTACTTTTGATTTTCTCAGCAACTACTGAACGGATTTACACCATTTAACAAAAGGGTTCTTTCTGAACCAAGAACTACCTCTTTGCCAAATTTGGTGTAATTCCGTTCAGCAGTTCGGGCTGTAGCCGTGTCTAAAGTTTCCTATGGAAAATTGCATGGGGAAAACGCGTTTTGGGACCCCCTTTTTCTCGGGCCCCGCTTGACGAATCCCCCCGAGACTTTCAGGGTAGGAGCGGACCGGAGCAGGCCACAAAGTTTGAAAATTTGGCGAAGATACGTCAACCGGCAAGAGAGTTATTTCAAATAGAATGTCGCGGATTTTCTATGGATAATAGGTTGTAACTATAACTATCTACTGGCGACCGCCAGTAGATAATATATATATATATTCACAACAAAACCCCTCCGTTTAGAAGAAGTAGAGGCCACTCGGGGAATCCTTTTGGAAACACTTTAATGGACAGCTTCAGGCATGATGCATTTCGGCTATTACTGCCTTCGTCGGATGCCGCTGCTTCCAGGGTGTTGTCCCAACCACGCCTTTTGAAATGTCCTGCAACCCTCCCATTGGTGGGGGCACTCACCACCCCAGATCATGTGCTCGCACACCAGGTGCAGCATGATTGAAACTACAGCTCCCAGAGTTCTCCATTCCTGGGTAAGTGATGCGTGGGGAGTCTTAACAGATTTACGCCCAATTAGGCTGGTGCTGTGCAGGGCAAGGCGCGGCGGTCCCAATTTTGACAAGTCCCGGTTTTAGTTATGTCCTGGTGCTTCCTCGGGTCCCTGTTACATTCTAGCCCCAAATTCAAGTGTCCGCCGGGCCGCAGGCTGTAATTACAGTGAATCCCAACCTCTCGTGAAGTCACGAGCTGCACCTGGCAGCAGCCCTTGCTTGGCTTGCACTGTGAGGCGGGCCGGAGCAATTCCAATACCTTGGACGACAGCAAAACTGCAGAAGCAGACACCAGTTACGCTCCAGCCAACTTGCAGAACGGGGCCTCTTTTAGCGTCTCTGGCTGACGCGATAATTATTCACAACAAAACCCCTCCATTTAGAAGAAGTAGAGGCCACTCGGGGAATCCTTTTGGAAACACGTTAATGGACAGCTTCAGGCATGATGCATTTCGGCTATTACTGCCTTCGTCGGATGCCGCTGCTTCCAGGGTGTTGTCCCAACCACGCCTTTTGAAATGTCCTACAACCGTCCCATTGGTGGGGGCACTCACCACCCCAGATCATGTGCTCGCACACCAGTTGCAGCATGATTGAAACTACAGCTCCCAGAGTTCTCCATTCCTGGGTAAGTGATGCGTGGGGAGTCTTAACAGATTTACGCCCAATTAGGCTGGTGCTGTGCAGGGCTAGGCGCGGCGTTCCCAATTTTGACAAGTCCCGGTTTTAGTTATGTCCTGGTGCTTCCTCGGGTCCCCGTTACATTATAGCCCCCAATTCAAGTGTCAGCCGGGCCGCAGGCTGTAATTACAGTGAATCCCAACCTCTTGTGAAGTCACGAGCTGCACCTGGCAGCAGCCCTTGCTTGGCTTGCACTGTGAGGCGGGCCGGAGCAATTCCAATACCTTGGACGACAGCAAAACTGCAGAAGAAGACACCAGTTACGCTTCAGCCAACTTGCAGAACGGGGCCTCTTTTAGCGTCTCTGGCTGACGCGATAACTATTCACAACAAAACCCCTCCGTTGTTTTTAATTAATAATATTTCTTTAATTGGTAATTAATTATGTTAATTAAGGAAGTACATTTAAAAACATTTTAGATGTGGGTTGTGAATTGTGTGGTGTTATAGGGTAGGAATTAAAAGAGTACATTTATGTAATAATTAATGTTTTTCTTTCTAAATAATTTCTAATTAAAAATATGTATTTGTTTGGAAATTATTTTTATTTTATTTAATATAATATTTGTAGGTATTTGGCATATGTATTTAACATTATAATATGTTTTTTTAAATAATAAATATATTTGTATTTTAATTTTTAACATATTTATATAATTTTAATTTATTTTGTTTTTTAAATATTTTTGTTGTTCATATTTTGTTTGTTTTTAATTTTGAACTGTTACCCCTCCGCAATCCAATACTTTCCCTACTGTTGCACTCACTGGAGTGGGAATAGTAATTTTTGCCCCTTCGCTATCCAACACTTTCTGTACAGTTGCACTCATTGGAGTGGGAATAGTAATTTTTACCCCTCCGCTATCCAACACTTTCCCTACTGTTACACTCACTGGAGTGGGAATAGTAATTTTTACCCCTTCACTATCCAACAATTTCCCTACTGTTGCACTCACTGGAGTGGGAATAGTAATTTCTACACCTCCACTATCCAACAATTTCCCTACTGTTGCACTCACTGGAGTGGGAATAGTAATTTTTACCCCTCCACTATCCAACACGTTCCCTACTGTTGCACTCACTGGAGTAGGAATAGAAATTTAAGTTTAAAGATTTTGAAATAGTTTAATGTTTAAATTTATAATAGAATGTTTTTTTTATTAGATTTTATGTTATTGTACATATATATATATGTATATATATATCGTCAGAACCACAAATATGCACGCTCTCAGTAAACGAGAAACTCCGTGAAGGTATATCCACAAGTTGTTTATTCACAACGCGTTTCAGGGCAACAACCCCTTGATCACGTGAAACGTGCACAAGCAGTGGGTGACTAATAAAGCATTTGATGAAGTCATCAACACAAACATAGGACTACTGCATATCTCAATCTTTTGAAATCAATGGCAGACATATTGGAACGGTAAACACAGACACGACAACACAAATCATCATGTAAAACGTGTACTAGTGCCCCTGCTGTTCTGGACTATACAGAAATGCATTCATGCAATGGGTAGAATTATTGTATTACTGGCAGCGTGCTGCTCATTATGCTAAGACATCTCCAAGTGAAAATAAAATTAAAATAAAATACAATACAATGCAATGCCCAGAAAAACACTCCTAAGTTGGACAAGTGCCCCAATGGGACAAAATGCGAGACAGAGGTGACATGTCCGCAATGCCTGACTGCAAAAAAAGTGTTAGTGGACTCCAACATCCAGTGCATACTATGGGGAGCCGAAGGCAACAGTAAATTGCCACCATGATATGAAAATTGGATAACGGGCCAGTGCCCAATACAATACATAGTGTTACAAAAGGAGTCAGAGAATATCAGACTTCTAACAATAGTCCCCAGCAACAGCGGATAACGGGCAAGTGCCCTAATGTACCAGTTATCAAGAGAGGAGTCAAGAAATAACAGACTTCTGGCAGTAGTCCCCAGTCCAACATGATAAAAATGGATTGCAGAGATGACAAATCAATTGAAACGTAGTTACCCAGTCTCAGGACCGTGACGGTGATGATTAGGGGAAAAGGGTAGGTGGCTCGTGAAAGTGATTACAGGTGAGGGGGCCCCTTCCTTTCCTCCTGAAATAAAGAAAAATAGAACACATGTTAAAATCACAAGTGGTCCAAAACAATCAATAAGATATCAAAAAGGTTAAAAACTGGACAAATAAATACGATCAAATGCACACAAGGAGTAAGAAAGCTGTAAAAACAGAATATACTAACTCACTAGCAGCACACTCAGTTATCTTTGAGATGAATAGCCATTTCTTCGTCAAAATTCAGCCCACCAGGTGTCTTCGTTTGAAACTGAACAATCAGTTTGGACTCTCTTTGTCTGAGTTTTAACACCCTGTTCCCTCCCCTGGAATTGCCTACAAGCTGTTCCAGGATGAAGAATTTAAGCAAAGACGAATTGGAATAATGTTTCTCTTGGAAATGGCGTGCTACAGGGTATTTTACATCAAAATTGGTAATGGCCCTGCTATGTTCCAGGACACGCTTTTTTGCCATGTGTGTTGTACTGCCAATATACCAGAGTTTAAATGGACATTCTATAGCATAAATGGCAAAGGTGGTACTACATGTAAGAAACTGGTCAATGGTTTTGTTAATCCCATTATATGCGACCTTGTTGCGGTAACTGCTGTTTTTACATGCTTTGCAGTGCCCGCAAGGAAAGAAACCCTTAAGACCATGGTCATGCCTACTGGGGTATTTAGTGATGTCACTATGTACTAGCAAGTCCCTGATATTCCTACCCCTCCTGTATGTGATGTTGGGTCTGGTTGGAATGCTCTCCCCAATTGTACTATCATGTTTGAGGATATCCCAGTTCTTTGCAAAAATGCGTTTAATATTACTAGAGTCAGAGTTGAAGGTCATGATCATCCTCGGGCAGTTGTCTGCCGTATCACTGGGTTCAATGGTGTTATCAGAGATGGTTACAGTTCTACTGACCCCATCTGCCCTCTCTTTAGCTCTACGTAATACCCAGGAGGGATAACCTCTAGTTTTAAACCGTTCCAACATGATCATACTCTCTCTCTGGTACGCAACTTCTGTATTACAGTTTCTTTTTGCCCTCAGCAGCTCCCCATAGGGAATACTCCATTTGAGTGTCTCTGGGTGGCTACTGAGGGCATGCAGAATACTGTTACCCGCTGTGGATTTCCTAAACAGGGCCGTCTGAATCTGATTATTGACGATTTCAAGCCTGACATCTAAATATTCTGCCTTGGACTTACTGATGGTACCTGAGAGGATGATGTTATATTCATTGTTGTTGAGTGCCTTGATAAATTCATTGGCCATCAATTCCGATCCTCTCCAAACAATGAATAAATCATTGATGTATCTCCTCCACACTGCTACATGTTCAAGATACTCGGCTAGGTGTGGGTTGGTGGTCAGAGTCCCCTCCCAGTGACCCATAAACAAATTCGCAAAACTGGGCGCGAAGCAAGAACCCATCGCAGTGCCGGTCACCTGTCTATAAAGGGCCCCATTAAACATAAAGATATTGTTGGTGAGACAATAGTCAATCATCTCCAATATCATGAGACTGTGTTCATGAAATCTTGCCGGTCTGGTCTTCAAAAATTGGCCACAGGCATCCAGGCCCTGCCTGTGGTCAATAATGGTATACAACGAGTGTACATCAAGAGTAATCAAGAGGAGATCCTGTTCCCACTCTAAATCCTGGATTTTATTCAAAAAATCCTTGGTGTCCCGCACATAGCTCGATAAAGAAACAACAAAATCTCTGAGAAAGTGATCCACATATTTTGAGATATGTTCACCTACACTCCCCTTCGAGGACACAATGGGACGCCCCGGTGGATTGGTGGGGTCTTTGTGTAACTTGGGTAAAAGGTAAAGGACCGGGAGTACTGGATGATCATTTTTTAAATAACAGTACTCCTCCCATTCAAGGATCCCTTTGTCTTTCCATATGGTTAGTTTGTCCCATATGTCAGTGATGCTGTTATTATAGGTTTCTGTGTCGGTAGGAAGGTAAAAATCAGTGTTACTCAGTTGTTTCATGGCTTCGGAAATATATTGTGACCTGTCTAAGATGACCACATTCCCACCCTTGTCAGCAGGGCGGATGACAATCTTGTCATCCTCAGTGAGAGATTTCAGCGCCTGTCTCTGCTGAAATGTGAGATTATTGTTATTACCCCTGGGATGTCCTTCCTTGATTCTATATGCTGGGGACTATTGTTAGAAGTCTGATATTCTCTGACTCCTTTTTTAACACTATGTATTGTATTGGGCACTGGCCCGTTATCCAATTTTCATATCATGGTGGCAATTTACTGTTGCCTTCGGCTCCCCATAGTATGCACTGGATGTTGGAGTCCACTAACACTTTTTTTGCAGTCAGGCATTGCGGACACGTCACCTCTGTCTCGCATTTTGTCCCATTGAGGCACTTGTCCAACTTAGGAGTGTTTTTCTGGGCATTGCATTGTATTGTATTTTATTTTCATTTTATTTTCACTTGGAGATAATGTCTTAGCATCATGAGCAGCACACTGCCAGTAATACAATAATTCTACCCATTGCATGAATGCATTTCTGTATAGTCCAGAACAGCAGGGGCACTAGTACACGTTTTACATGATGATTTGTGTTTTCGTGTCTGTGTTTATCGTTCCAATATGTCTGCCATTGATTTCAAAAGATTGAGATATGCAGTAGTCCTATGTTTGTGTTGATGACTTCATCAAATGCTTTATTAGTCACCCACTGCTTGTGCACGTTTCACGTGATCAAGGGGTTGTTGCCCTGAAACGCGTTGTGAATAAACAACTTGTGGATATACCTTCACGGAGTTTCTCGTTTACTGAGAGCGTGCATATTTGTGGTTCTGACGATAGTGACATTACCGGCTTGCTCCGCCGGGGAGCACGCCACTTCTCACGGGTCCACTGCAGTCGGAAGGAGCATTTTCTTGTGATATTGACTGGAGACTGCAACCAGGACCGGCCACACGATCTAACGAGCACGGAAATCGGCGGGACTGGAGTGCGTTGGATCAGACATCGGAGAGGTAAGCCCCCTGACCTTATTGTCCGCCCCTTGTGTTTGGGGAGGGGGAGTTGTCTGGCGGTGCTTCCCTTCCGGGAAGAAGGGTTACTTCCCTTCTTCCCGGGGAAGCGGCAATGGGATTACAGGGGCATCTCTAGAACACTGCACACACTCTGATCACCTATACACCCATGGGATTGGGTTCAGAGCCGACGTACCCACAAGCCCAACCATCTCTATTAACACCAGCGTGTTGGTGTTACACATGCGGCAAGAAGAACCTGATATTTTCAGGGGTAGCGAGCACTCCGTTGAATAGTAGACATTACCACTAGTTGTTGTGCACATGGAAGAGGAGCAGGAAAGAAGAGTGGCAGCACTAGCCATTTTCAGTAGAAAAGGCAAACCGAGGCAGGGCGCTGCTGCAAGAACTGGTCTGGTTCAGCCTATTGAAGAGAAGTTTCACAAATTAGAGAAAATGATGAGAAATGAAATCTCCAAGTGGTGGGAGGCCATTTCCCTTCAAAATTATATTGATCAGGGAATGGCACCCAGAGGTTTACGCATTTTTACTATTCCCACGTATGAGACACCAAATCCAAAGATGCTTGAAGAGTGGTCGGAGAATTCAACGCTCAGTTCTAGAAGAATGCTGGAAATTCTCGTGAAATATGCCTGGATTGATAGGGATGATATTTTGAAACAAATAAAGGAGATCATGGAAGAACTGAAGAAACAAACAGAGACGGAATATTATGAGAAAACCATGACATCTATCAAGGATCGCCTCAGAAAGCACGAGGAGGACATCAAGGCCAGGAAAGAAAGGAAACTGAATCGGGACTATGAGGACTACGACAGCGGCAGAATTTTAACTTTTAGTCACAAATATGACCATCTGTATAAGGAGCAGGGTACCGTTGAGAGTACAACTCCAACCGAGAACATCCCATTGATAGCTTCATCAGTCAGTGAGACTGAATCAGACATTTCGGTGGAAAATATCCCAATAGAAGAACGCAATACTCGTCAAATTACTTTTTAGACGAATACCGGCAATTACGCCGGAGCAAACAAACAGTGCGAGACACCCCAACGCCAAAGACACGGGGCCAGAGGGGTCGAGGAAGAGGCAGAGGACGAGGAAACGCCGTAACAGAAGAAAACGAATCAAGCAACGATGGCAGAAGAGGCAGAGGAAGGGGCAACGTGGGAAACAGAAGGACACGCTCCACGAAGACATACTAATGGATCAAGAAATGGTGAATAAAACTGTTATCAATCTTTCTAGTAAAACCATGACAGACATTGAAAAACAGATTTTATGTCTGGGACTTTCTTTTTGCCCTTCATTTCCTTGTAATTATACTGATGCTAGAATTGATCTCTTTAAGTTTGTGAGAAAATTAAAATTAAAAAAATGGCACAAACTTAAATGGTTAGGCGATAGAAATGGAATAAGAGAAATCTCAGTTCACATGACCAGAACAATCTTAACATAGGTGACATAGATACACTGATCACCATGGTGCAACTAGATCAGGAAAACATGGATTGCACTTCGGATATTAGTAACACACAAGCACTGGAGTTGCTCGGTGTTATCATTGATGCATCTGCATGCACTGATTTCAGACCCAGATCCACTTTCGTACCTAATTTACCACACGATAACATAGACACTTTTCAGGATTGTGTCAGCAAAGCCCTCTGAAGATATAGAATCAAGGAAGGACATCCCAGGGGTAATAACAATAATCTCACATTTCAGCAGAGACAGGCGCTGAAATCTCTCACTGAGGATGACAAGATTGTCATCCGCCCTGCTGACAAGGGTGGGAATGTGGTCATCTTAGACAGGTCACAATATATTTCCGAAGCCATGAAACAACTGAGTAACACTGATTTTTACCTTCCTACCGACACAGAAACCTATAATAACAGCATCACTGACATATGGGACAAACTAACCATATGGAAAGACAAAGGGATCCTTGAATGGGAGGAGTACTGTTATTTAAAAAATGATCATCCAGTACTCCCGGTCCTTTACCTTTTACCTAAGTTACACAAAGACCCCACCAATCCACCGGGCGTCCCATTGTGTCCTCGAAGGGGAGTGTAGGTGAACATATCTCAAAATATGTGGATCACTTTCTCAGAGATTTTGTTGTTTCTTTATCGAGCTATGTGCGGGACACCAAGGATTTTTTGAATAAAATCCAGGATTTAGAGTGGGAACAGGATCTCCTCTTGATTACTCTTGATGTACACTCGTTGTATACCATTATTGACCACAGGCAGGGCCTGGATGCCTGTGGCCAATTTTTGAAGACCAGACCGGCAAGATTTCATGAACACAGTCTCATGATATTGGAGATGATTGACTATTGTCTCACCAACAATATCTTTATGTTTAATGGGGCCCTTTATAGACAGGTGACCGGCACTGCGATGGGTTCTTGTTTCGCGCCCAGTTTTGCGAATTTGTTTATGGGTCACTGGGAGGGGACTCTGACCACCAACCCACACCTAGCCGAGTATCTTGAACATGTAGCAGTGTGGAGGAGATACATCGATGATTTATTCATTGTTTGGAGAGGATCGGAATTGATGGCCAATGAATTTATCAAGGCACTCAACAACAATGAATATAACATCATCCTCTCAGGTACCATCAGTAAGTCCAAGGCAGAATATTTAGATGTCAGGCTTGAAATTGTCAATAATCAGATTCAGACGGCCCTGTTTAGGAAATCCACCACGGGTAACAGTATTCTGCATGCCCTCAGTAGCCACCCAGAGACACTCAAATGGAGTATTCCCTATGGGGAGCTGCTGAGGGCAAAAAGAAACTGTAATACAGAAGTTGCGTACCAGAGAGAGAGTATGATCATGTTGGAACGGTTTAAAACTAGAGGTTATCCCTCCTGGGTATTACGTAGAGCTAAAGAGAGGGCATATGGGGTCAGTAGAACTGTAACCATCTCTGATAACACCATTGAACCCAGTGATACGGCAGACAACTGCTCGAGGATGATCATGACCTTCAACTCTGACTCTAGTAATATTAAACGCATTTTTGCAAAGAACTGGGATATCCTCAAACATGATAGTACAATTGGGGAGAGCATTCCAACCAGACCCAACATCACATACAGGAGGGGTAGGAATATCAGGGACTTGCTAGTACATAGTGACATCACTATATACCCCAGTAGGCATGACCATGGTCTTAAGGGTTTCTTTCCTTGCGGGCACTGCAAAGCATGTAAAAACAGCAGTTACCGCAACAAGGTCACATATAATGGGATTAACAAAACCATTGACCAGTTTCTTACATGTAGTACCACCTTTGCCATTTATGCTATAGAATGTCCATGTAAACTCTGGTATATTGGCAGCACAACACACATGGCAAAAAGCGTGTCCTGGAACATAGCAGGGCCATTACCAATTTTGATGTAAAATACCCTGTAGCACGCCATTTCCAAGAGAAACATTATTCCAATTCGTCTTTGCTTAAATTCTTCATCCTGGAACAGCTTGTAGGCAATTCCAGGGGAGGGAACAGGGTGTTAAAACTCAGACAAAGAGAGTCCAAACTGATTGTTCAGTTTCAAACGAAGACACCTGGTGGGCTGAATTTTGACGAAGAAATGGCTATTCATCTCAAAGATAACTGAGTGTGCTGCTAGGGAGTTAGTATATTCTGTTTTTACAGCTTTCTTACTCCTTGTGTGCATTTGATCGTATTTATTTGTCCAGTTTTTAACCTTTTTGATATCTTATTGATTGTTTTGGACCACTTGTGATTTTAACATGTGTTCTATTTTTTCTTTATTTCAGGAGGAAAGGAAGGGGCCCCTCACCTGTAATCACTTTCACGGGCCACCTACCCTTTTCCCCTAATCATCACTGTCACGGTCCTGAGACTGGGTAACTACGTTTCAATTGATTTGTCATCTCTGCAATCCATTTTTATCATGTTGGACTGGGGATTACTGCCAGAAGTCTGTTATTTCTTGACTCCTCTCTTGATAACTGGTACATTAGGGCACTTGCCCGTTATCCGCTGTTGCTGGGGACTATTGTTAGAAGTCTGATATTCTCTGACTCCTTTTTTAACACTATGTATTGTATTGGGCACTGGCCCGTTATCCAATTTTCATAACATGGTGGCAATTTACTGTTGCCTTCGGCTCCCCATAGTATGCACTGGATGTTGGAGTCCACTAACACTTTTTTTGCAGTCAGGCATTGCGGACACGTCACCTCTGTCTCGCATTTTGTCCCATTGGGGCACTTGTCCAACTTAGGAGTGTTTTTCTGGGCATTGCATTGTATTGTATTTTATTTTCATTTTATTTTCACTTGGAGATAATGTCTTAGCATCATGAGCAGCACGCTGCCAGTAATACAATAATTCTACTTATTGCATGAATGCATTTCTGTATAGTCCAGAACAGCAGGGGCACTAGTACACGTTTTACATGATGATTTGTGTTTTCGTGTCTGTGTTTACCGTTCAAATATGTCTGCCATTGATTTAAAAAGATTGAGATATGCAATAGTCCTATGTTTGTGTTGATGACTTCATCAAATGCTTTATTAGTCACCCACTGCTTGTGCACGTTTCACGTGATCAAGGGGTTGTTGCCCTGAAACGCGTTGTGAATAAACAACTTGTGGATATACCTTCACGGAGTTTCTCGTTTACTGAGAGCGTGCATATTGTGGTTCTGACGATAGTGACATTACCGGCTTGCTCCGCCGGGGAGCACGCCACTTCTCACGGGTCCACTGCAGTCGGAAGGAGCATTTTCTTGTGATGTATATATATATATATATATATATATATATTTGTAAATTTTTATATAATTCTAAAATTAGAAAATAAATTAATACATATATTAATTGATTAATAAATACATATATTAATTATTATGTATGTGTTTAACTTTTTAAATTAAATTTATTTGTTATATTTGTTAAAATTTATATTAAATCTACTTGATTTTTTTATATTAATTTTATTTACCATTTTTAATATTTATAATTTTCTATATATAAATAAATCGATATTTTGTATAATGATATTTTTACATCGATAGTTTTTTTCCTCAATATTTTTGTACTTACCTGTTTAAGTATAGGGAGTCGATATTTTGGCATTCTATATTTTTTCATCTATATTTTTACTTCTATATTTTTACATCGATTTTCTGTCTTTGAGCCATCTTCATCAATGTTTGTTCCTAGCATTTAAAATCCATCCACTTGTTTTTTGAATGTCTAACATTGATTTCTCATTTTAGATAAATTTTGATCCAGATGGTGTATTATGAGGTCTTGCTGGAAGCTGTAGTTGTAGTGATAAGAATCTTTTCTTACTGAGTCTCTGGATAAAAGGTTTGTTGAACGTCATGTACTTGACCATATATTTCTTTAAGATCTATGTGTGTCTTCTTGTTGGCATTGATTTTTCAGACAATGTGTGTTGTTATAATTTCCATTGCTGGTGCCAGATCATTAGTGTTATTGTCCTGATCATCTACATTAGCCATATTATGATTATAATGTTCGTCGGTAATGTAGTCTATCTCTATATCAACAATGACAATATTTGTAAGGCCAGATGTAGCCTCAGGATTGAGGCTGCTCTTGATGGCCTCATCCAGTGCTGTCTCTGGTGGATAGGTCGAAGATCCCCCTCCAGTGCCAGTAGCTTCCTTCATCCTTTATTCAAGCATTTCCTTGGTGCACCAACAAAGGCGAAACAAATCTTCAGAATTTGTGGAACCCTGCATTTTGTTACACCCACAGCATTTATCCTTTCTTGGCTACAGGCTCATATTCTTTTCTTGGTACCTTCAGGGATAATTAGGGAGGCTTTTCTGAAGGGGTGGCCATTGTTTGCCACTCACTCCTCCAACAGTGCAGCAATCGCATCATCTGAAAATCTTTGCTTGAACTTTCTTGATGTGTCCTCTGCCTGCCCTTCCTGAGTTTGCATTTTGCAAATAATATGAAGCTGGGAGTCCAAACATGGTCTCACTGGAAGCTCCTGTGCTTCAGAATGGCAGTGCACCAATGATTGTGATATCATTAGTGTATGTATGGGTGCTGGGCTCATTTTATGAATGCATATAAATTGCTTTTAGTGATCCCAAAAAATCACTATTAGGAACATGTATGATATAGCACATTGCAATCACAATCACAATCACAATAGGTGATTTCTTATCAATTGCAAATTAGAGTTCAGTAAAACAAACAATAGTACTTGTGGCCCCTAGTAAAAAGTACTTATCTTTGCAACTCTCTCTCTCTGAATATATATATATATATATATACATATATATATATATATATATATATACATACATACATACATGCATATATATATATATATATATACGGTAATAATTCACAGATGCTGCGCTTCGTAGTTCCCCGCCTTCGGCGTTAGTGCCTGCAGACGGCGGCAGCAGCCGATAAGATGCAAGGATTTCTCGTATTCTGCCCCAATGACAAAAATAATAAGATGCGGCACACCAGAAGAAGCACAAAAATGTATTGTGCACCAACAAAAGCCCTTTTGTTGGTGCACAATACATTTTTGTGCTTCTTCTGGTGTGCCGCATCTTGTTATTGTTGTTGTTATTTTTGTCATTGGGGCAGAATACGAGAAATCCTTTGCATATATATATATTGCCCGTGGTGCCCGAAACGCGTAGCAAGGAAACAGCAATACAGATTTGATTTGCCTGCATTTTTGGTGGTTCGCGAGTCCTTTGTGGCGGAAGGAGCGCTGGGAACGCTACGAGCAGACGAGGGACTTCTGGTGATTTGTATATATATATATATATATATATATATATATATATATATATATATATATATATATATATATATAACAAAACAAGTTACTCCCTTTGAAGATAGTAGCCCTTAGAGGGGTGGCGCGATGCCGGCGGAGTGGGCCGGTATATTCAATGAACAAAATGAACAAAGTTCCAATCGCGCTCTCAGAGCAATCAAACACCCGATCCAGGTTTCATCAAAAAGGGGGTTTATTAATTCATAAACCCGCCGTGACGCGTTTCACCCGCAAGGGGCTTGTTCACACAACGGGTAGACAAAGGGCAAAGACTTTACATACATTATTATTCATGTGCATAGAAAGCGGACTGGTGTCCTTCAATCCCATTCATTAACAAAAACAGTAAGCAAGCGCCATTTTGAAGAGTGCAATTTGACTGAAACCGATATATCTACACAGACTGGCATGTGTAAATTTTTATACAAGTTAAGATGCCACGTGTTAGTTCTTATTCGTTTCCTAACATGTCTGTGTATGATCCCCGTTTTAGTAATGACACTGTGGTTATGTGAGCATCTTAATTACCACGTGCAGTGCATCCTGGTCTATGTAGTTCCACTTTTCTTGCCTTTCCTCTCTAGGTCTAAGCAATATATTAATATATTAACCCCCATGGTGGTACGTTCCTATGTGTGGAAAACTACAGTCTTGAACAATGTGTTGGACCTAGGAACTACTGCTGTAAATACAAATCATAATGTCTATAGCGTGGTGATCAAAATGTTAACTGTGTCACGCACCTCATTGCGCGTTGTAACAGGTACAAATTCTCGTGACATGTATCAAGTGCTGGGCTGTAGTGCCCTGCAAAATATGCCATGCTTGTTAGTGCATAAATTGATGTTGATGCACAGGTTTGATGTCGTTGAGACGCAGTCGAAGAAAGGGTAGGGATCCTTGTGTCACTTGTCTCAGACATAGTCCCTTCCTTTCCATCTCATCTAGAATGCGGTGAACATCAGTACTTATGCTCATTCCTTCAGGGTCATTTTGTAATTCATGTAATGCCATTAGTGGACGTAACCTTAAAGATCTATTAGTGCACAGCGATCTACCTGATAACACAGGGGATAGTGGAATTGACCTACAAGGTTTCTTCCCTTGTGGCCACTGCAAGGCCTGTGGGAACAGCCGCATGCGTAAGGAATTTTGGAACACAAGTACTAACAAGATGGTCAGCATTAAACAATTTCTCACCTGCAGTAGTACATTCGTAGTCTATGTCCTAGAATGCCCATGCAATTTAAGATATGTGGGAAGTACGACTCTAATGGCGAAAAAAAGAGTCCTTGAACATATGAGGGCAATAACCAACAGGGACCAGCAGTATCCAGTTGCACGACATTTTGAGACCAAGCATTTCTATGATTGTAATAAACTGTTGTATTATGCAATAGAACAGGTCACTACCAGTAGAAGAGGTGGCAACCGGACCCTGAAATTCAGACAAAGGGAGTCAAGACACATTATAGGAATGGGGACCCGTCAGCCGAATGGGCACAACATTGATGAAGAAATGGCCGTGCACTTGCATGACATGTAGGCATGACATGTAGGCATGGCATGTAGACAGCAGTAACACGAGACCCATGTCATATTGTATCTCTCTTTGATAATACCTCAGCTTGTGTTTCATGTGCAATAGCCGCTATGTGCGATTTCCGTCTCACTGTAAATAGCTTACACTGTCTCTTTTTTTATCTTCCACAGGAGGAAAGGAAGGGACTATGTCTGAGACAAGTGACACAAGGATCCCTACCCTTTCTTCGACTCAAGCGCCTCAACGACAGATAAGATCTCACTCAAATTTTAGTACTTTGAATGTATCATATTGCACATTTTTTATCACGTTATTAAGGTTGTTGGGTGACAGGGATACAACACATAGGATGAAGCGTACACATTTTAAACTTCAGAGTTAAGACGTGCCGATTTTTCTGATTACATCGTTGCAACAATAGGCACGTGGTTGCAGATCAGTCTCTTTTTTCCACTAGGGTGTAGACATCAAACCTGTGCATCAACATCAATTTATGCATTAACAAGCATGGCATATATTGCAGGGCACTACAGCCCAGCACTTGATACATGTCACGAGAATTTGTACCTGGTACAACGCGCAATGAGGTGCGTGACACAGTTAACATTTTGATCACCACGCTATAGACATTATGATTTGTATTTACAGCAGTAGTTCTTAGGTCCAACACATTGTTCAAGACTGTAGTTTTCCACAGATAGGAACGTTCCACCATGGGGGTTAATATATTAATATATTGCTTAGACCTAGAGAGGAAAGGCAAGAAAAGTGGAACTACATAGACCAGGATGCACTGCAAGTGGTAATTAAGATGCTCACATAACCACAGTGTCATTACTAAAACGGGGATCATACACAGATATGTTAGGAAACGAATAAGAACTAACACGTGGCATCTTAACTTGTATTATAAATTTACACATGCCAGTCTGTGTAGATATATCGGTTTCAGTCAAATTGCACTCTTCAAAATGGCGCTTGCTTACTGTTTTTGTTAATGAATGGGATTGAAGGACACCAGTCCGCTTTCTATGCACATGAATAATAATGTATGTAAAGTCTTTGCCCTTTGTGTACCCGTTGTGTGAACAAGCCCCTTGCGGGTGAAATGCGTCACGGCGGGTTTATGAATTAATAAACCCCCTTTTTGATGAAACCTGCATCGGGTGTTTGATTGCTCTGAGAGCGCGATTGGAACTTCGTTCGTTTTGTTCATATATGTATATATATATATTCACTGAAAAAACCATAGGTTTTAGGGACAGTTATAGTTAGTTGGACATTTCACTCGTACAAAACCATAGAAATTCCCCCGTTATAGTTAGTTCAGCTAAGTATAACTCGTGCCCCCGCAATGCACTGCTGATGGCGTCACATATGACATCACTCATGACATGGTCAGTGACATCACTGATGACATCACTGATGACATCTCAAATGACATCACTGATGACATCACTGATGACTGTGTGTTTCTGTAAAGTTTAAATATTTTTAATATATATAGGAAAAGACGTATTGAAGAATGAGTGGGTGTATAAGTGTCTGTATGGATGATTTAGTAGGTGCGTGACTGACTCTATAAGTGAGTGATTTAACGTATCTTACTGAATGCATGGGTTAGTGACTAAACTTGGTGAATGTCTGTATCCGTCTGTCTGTTGCTGTGTAAGTGGCTGCATGTGTTTGTGAATATCTACATGAGTGTGTATATGAGTTATTGAATGGTTGTCTGAGTATCTGTATGGGTGCCTGAGTGTTTGTGTGGGAGGGGTGTGTGTGACTCTGTGCATAGATGTGTGAGTGGGTGATTCACTGGGTGGATGGTTTCAAGAGTGCATCTGTGATAGACTGTATGGGTGGGTAAGTGTATGTAAGAGTGTGTTAGTGAGTGAATGTATGTCCCAGTGGTATATGTGTGAGTAACTACATATGTGAAACGCAGTATATATGTGTGTTGGAGTATATAAATAGCTATAAGCGTAGAGTCTGTGATTGTGAGAGTGACTGTATGGATGAGTGTGTGCTTGTATCAGTGATTGTATAAGAGCGTAAGAATATGCTAGTATTTGTATGAGTAAGTGAGCTGTTGTGTGTATAA
>CAWUFW010025741.1:0-41010 GCA_963921515.1 Calotriton arnoldi
AGGTATAAATATACCTTGCAAAACCAAAGGGGATGATGGACGGAGGGTTGAACATTGCAAGCACTCACCCCCAGTCAACTGATCTGGGTTTAATCCATCATCATTCTTTAGCTCACTCCGCCACCCCAGTTCAGACATGGCCATATGCAAATCAGTCTGACCCTGTGCCTCATGGGAACAGTCCAGCCCGAACTGCCAAGCCATGTCTTCCCTGGACCGGAAACAAGCATCCAAATAAATAAATAAATATACCTTCCCTTGCCCAAACAAGTTAGAGGAGACCTTGACTTCAGAGGAGCCCGTATCCCGGCCTGATGCACTGAGAAGACGCTGTCATTCCTGCACGCAGACGAATCCAGCTTCCAGTGTTCTGACTCCCTTCGCAGGGTGTTAGAGTTCCAGATCCGGCAAGAGATTCCCACCTCTCTCATTCTCAAGGTATGGAGCTGACTAGAACCTAGAGGGACTCTTGGCATACTAGACTTAACATACTCTTAGTATACCATACTAGAGAATACTCCACCTACTTCTTATCTTTCCCTACACCTAGATTAGGTTAGGTACATCGGGGTAGAACTAGCTTAGAGACGCATCGTATGAGTACTCGCATTTTTAGCTCATGTTATTTATGTACGTGAATATATGCTAAAAGATAATGCTAGCGCAGTATTATTTATTTCTACTGCTTACGCTGTACATTATTTATCTTGCATACTGTCTTGTGATCATAACAGCACATATCTCTTACACGAGAAACAAGACTGTTAAATAAAACCCTTTTTATTGAAACGCCCGTCTTTCCTTTCTGTGTAACTCTGTAGAAACTAAGCATGCACGATTGACTGAGTGAAACTGTTATCTATTGTTTCCACGATTCTGAGACGTGTTCCGATTCTAAAGGGAAACAAAGTGGTCATGTTTATGCGGTTGCCAGAAACTACTCCCTTCTTGTTCTCAAGGAGTTTCTAGTGGCCTCTGAGCTAGCTGGCACAAGTAATTAAGTTTAATATACTCGATAGGGACATACCGACCTCAGTCCTATGTCAAGCCTATAGGTTATATTATTCCAATGCGCAGAGCCTATTAGGGAAATAGGAACTACACTACAACAGGCTTCTTGCCCTCATTAGTTTTCAATGCCAAAGTGGCCCAAAACTTAAATTTTCCTTTAGCATCATAGCATTAATGATCTCATCCCAGAGGGAGTCCTCCCATTCCCTCTTAGCAGACTCCAATTCTTTTTTTGTTTTTGCGCTACATTTCACAAGCTGTGACCTATTCCTAGCCTTAGCAGTTAATAGCAATGGTGTTTTGGGTAGGTTGCGTGCATTATTAGACCATGGAACTACCTTCTGACTCATATATTTGCACTTAAAATCTTGTGCCAGGGACTCATTTATACTGTTAAAAAGTTTCTCATGGGTCTTGACCAAGAGCAAGGGTATCACACATCACCATCTGTTTCTTGGCCATAATATTGACTAGCTCCAGGGCCTCTGGGTGCTTCTGGACCCAACCCCATTTAATAGCCCTCGCACTATTGGAGAGTTCAATACTCCCAACTTCCATACGGTCATGAGGAGGCGTGATGTTAATAAAAAGCCCCATCGATGATAGACTAAGGGCATTGTGGTCACTGTCAGACCTCTCCAGGACCACCATATCCTGGACATACTTCTAGCACTTCAGGCTCACAGTAGTCACTGTGACTAGTGTTTCCTGGCCTTTTTAAAGTATGTCTACTGTCCACATCGGATGTGGTTCGAACATTAGCTGTTCTAAGCTTAAAATTTAGTTAGAGCAAGTAACTGTGCAGCCCTTGGGGTCCATTTAACAGCAGATAAATATATAGTAGGGATTTTCCATTTTGCATCCTGCTCTGCCGTTAGATCTGAATCGAATAATATGACTGGTTCAAAGGTGGAATTCAAATCACCTGCAACAATAAGCTCCCCTTTGCCCTTATAGTTTGTTAAGAATTCTCTAGGACGCTTATTGTATGAGTTCCCTCTCTCTTCTCATCAACTCTGTTATACACATTTATCAATAACAAGGAGTTGCCACAGCTAAAATCCACCTTTACAGCCAACACGTCTCAAGAGTTAACAGGTAAATGCGTAATTGAGCATTGCAACTCTGTTCGAACCCAAGTTGCCAAGTCCCATGAAATCCTGCCTCTAGATGATTGAGCTGCATGAACAAAAAATGCAGTATACTCATTCCTGATAATAGGGGAGGTGCTCCATGTCTCGTGGAACAAACATATGTCATAATTATCTATGAACAGCCCCAAATCTACACCTCCCTGCTTAGGGCACATACCCTCCACATTCCATGTTAGAATTTTTAATGGACTATTTGCATGTTCTACTGTAACTGTCTGACTATGCACTTAAATGGCCACCCCCATATGACGGGAACGTGCACACATATCAGGAGCCCTGGTGATCATATCAGCATTTGAGTTCTCTACTACTATGTTTGGTCTCATACTTCCATGGGGCTCTATTTCACTGGATCCGAGTCTGGCCTGGTGGCTACTTCCAGGGACTCACCTAGTCGGAGTCGAGGTCATTGTCCACTAGCCCACTGTACCAAAATCACAAACAACTACCTGCCCCGAATTGTCCAAACAAGGCCCTAGAAGAGGGTCCTAAGATACATCTACTATCTCTGGAGCAGATCAAGGGCAAATATAAATAATCACATCAAGTTTAATAAAATTAATGATAGTTTTATTAATTACACAATCATTTCAACAATTCATAAATACACATATTAATTGTCACAACATATGATGATCAATAAAGCAAAATTCAAAAAATTCACGAAATTCAGTCCCACACACCTCCTTCAAAACAAAACACTCATACCATCATGCATTCCCAAAATTCATCATAAGGACTCACACATCATTCACACAGATTCAAAAAACAATATAGAATAAAAATTGTGCAAAACAGCCACAAGATGGTCAAATGACAGAATGGAAACAAGTCATCAGGGGGTAGGGGTGAGAATAATCCAGCTGCCCCCACACGAATGACGCCAACGCGCGTTTCGGTGTGTTGCCCCAGCCGGGGCTACACCTTCATCAGGGCGGAGATGGACAATGAGGGGTGGGACAAAGCACCTACAAATATAAAAGGAAGGAACATATATTTTTCAAAGAAAATATTCATACACCCAGACAATATTTTTAATCAAATCAACAACAAATCCTTGATGAGCTCCAGGTAAACAACATTTCAGCTATATAATTAGTTTCAAAACTGGAATAGAGTGCTTACACATAACAAATCAATGACATCAAAATACACCAAAAAAGGCATTTAATTCAAAAGTCCATAGAGAGAATCCTCAAAGGCACAGACCCACTTATCACAATAAAAACAGAAAAATGAATAACGAAGACATAGGAAAGAACGAAGTGTGAATACCAAAGTAAAGGAGCCAACCACCCTAGTGGAAAACAAATAACAGACAAATAAATTAGAAAATCGGAACCAACCCCCAAGTGAAAAAAGACATTTATATGTACTCTCAGATAGCATACCCATGATAATGAAAGCAAAATGCGCCATAAATGGTTTCAAAAATGAGGGCGAAGAAGAAAAACCCAGCAAAGGAGACTTCTCCACAGGGTTCTAAAAGGAACAAAAAATATACGACAAACATATTAGAATTCCCCTTTATGAGTACCAACAGGGGACAGCTCCAGCAAGCAGTAACCTTAAGCATAAACCTAAAACAAACAACGGGAGACCTACCAAACAAAAAAGGTCACAGTGGGTTCTCTTCCGCAGGATTCAAGGAGATCCTTTTCTTAAGGCCAAACAAGTAGTAATCTCATAAGGAGAGGCAGATTCAGCACATTTCGGCGGTTCGTCAGAAATCAAAAAATTCATATGTTGATTCATAGGCCGCAGATCTAGAAAACACAGGAAGAGCACGAGCATGATATCCTCAGTGGATCCCCAAACATTAATAAAGAAAATCCTCATAGCAATTAAATAAAAGGGAATCCCAAAGCGCATAGAAAAAAGTAGTTTACCCCACACAGATGTAGAGCCTGGATTTATCGAGAGAACCCTGCTCGAACAAAAGGCACGCACAGCATGCAATAACATATAGGAATAATCAGGCTCCCCCCGAAAAACGCCACATGGGCGAATTCCTAAATGAAAAAAAGTGGTCACATAAAGAATCCTCAAAGCTAACGGCGATAGAAAAAAGAGGAGCCGATGTCACAATAAATACGTGCAAAAGAAACAATTGATGGACGGAATGCTGGACAATGCAAACATTCACCCCCAGTCACAAAGATCTGGGTTAAATCCATCATTCTTTTGCTCACCACACCACCCCAGTTTGGACCCAGCCATATGCAAATCAGTCTTGACCCTGTTCCTTGTGGGAACAGTCCAGCCCGAACTGCCAAGCCAGGTCCTCCCTGGACCGGAAACAAGCATCCTGGGACCGGTTTCAGGGCATCACCCTTCTTCAGCCAGGCTAGCTTGAATCCAGTGGTCTAGTGAGCATGGGACCCACGTCTGGGCATACCCTTCCCACTTAGGGCGACAAATGCAAAGAAACAATTGATGGACGGAATGCTGGACAATGCAAACATTCACCCCCAGTCACAAAGATCTGGGTTAAATCCATCATTCTTTTGCTCACCACACCACCCCAGTTTGGACCCAGCCATATGCAAATCAGTCTTGACCCTGTTCCTTGTGGGAACAGTCCAGCCCGAACTGCCAAGCCAGGTCCTCCGTGGACCGGAAACAAGCATCCTGGGACCGGTTTCAGGGCATCACCCTTCTTCAGCCAGGCTAGCTTGAATCCAGTGGTGTAGTGAGCACGGGACCCACGTCTGGGCATACCCTTCCCACTTAGGGCGACAAATGCAAAGAAACAATTGATGAACGGAATGCTGGACAATGCAAACATTCACCCCCAGTCACAAAGATCTGGGTTAAATCCATCATTCTTTTGCTCACCACACCACCCCAGTTTGGACCCAGCCATATGCAAATCAGTCTTGACCCTGTTCCTTGTGGGAACAGTCCAGCCAGACTGCCAAGCCAGGTCCTCCTGGACCGGAAACAAGCATCCTGGGACCGGTTTCAGGGCATCACCCTTCTTCAGCCAGGCTAGCTTGAATCCAGTGGTGTAGTGAGCACGGGACCCACGTCTGGGCATACCCTTCCCACTTAGGGCGACAAATGCAAAAGAAACAATTGATGGACGGAATGCTTGTGTGTCTTTTGCTTTCTCGCCATAAGTGCGCCAGGTATGCCCAGACGTGGGTCCTGGGCTCACTGTGCCACTGGAATCAAGCTATCCTGGCTAAAGAGGGGTGAAACCCCAAAACCGGTCCTAGGATGCTTGTTTCCGGTCCAGGGAGGACCTGGCTTGGCAGTTCGGGCTGGACTGTTCCCATGAGGCACAGGGTCAAGACTGATTTGCATATGGCCAGGTCTAAACTGGGGTGGCATGGTGAGCAAAAAAATGATGGATTTAACCCAGATCTCTTGACTGGGGGTGAATGTTTTGATTTGTTCTGCATTCCGTCTATCAATTGTGTGTCTTTTGCTTTCTCGCCATAAGTGCGCCAGGTATGCCCAGACGTGGGTCCTGGGCTCACTGTGCCACTGGAATCAAGCTATCCTGGCTGAAGAGGGGTGAAACCCCGAAACCGGTCCTAGGATGCTTGTTTCCGGTCCAGGGAGGACCTAGCTTGGCAGTTCGGGCTGGACTGTTCCCATGAGGCACAGGGTCAAGACTGATTTGCATATGGCCAGTTCTAAACTGGGGTGGCATGGTGGGCAAAAGAATGATGGATTTAACCCAGATCTCTTGACTGGGGGTGAATGTTTTGATTTGTTCTGCATTCCGTCCATCAATTGTGTGTCTTTTGCTTTCTCGCCATAAGTGCGCCAGGTATGCCCAGACGTGGGTCCTGGGCTCACTGTGCCACTGGAATCAAGCTATCCTGGCTGAAGAGGGGTGAAACCCCGAAACCGGTCCTAGGATGCTTGTTTCCGGTCCAGGGAGGACCTGGCTTGGCAGTTCAGGCTAGACTGTTCCCATGAGGCACAGGGTCAAGACTGATTTGCATATGGCCAGGTCTAAACTGGGGTGGCATGGTGAGCAAAAGAATGATGGATTTAACCCAGATCTCTTGACTGGGGGTGAATGTTTTGATTTGTTCTGCATTCCGTCCATCAATTGTGTGTCTTTTGCTTTCTCGCCATAAGTGCGCCAGGTATTCCCAGACGTGGGTCCTGGGCTCACTGTGCCACTGGAATCAAGCTATCCTGGCTGAAGAGGGGTGAAACCCCGAAACCGGTCCTAGGATGCTTGTTTCCGGTCCAGGGAGGACCTGGCTTGGCAGTTCGGGCTGGACTGTTCCCATGAGGCACAGGGTCAAGACTGATTTGCATATGGCCAGGTCTAAACTGGGGTGGCATGGTGAGCAAAAGAATGATGGATTTAACCCAGATCTCTTGACTGGGGGTGAATGTTTTGATTTGTTCTGCATTCCGTCCATCAATTGTGTGTCTTTTGCTTTCTCGCCATAAGTGCGCCAGGTATGCCCAGACGTGGGTCCTGGGCTCACTGTGCCACTGGAATCAAGCTATCCTGGCTGAAGAGGGTGAAACCCCGAAACCGGTCCTAGGATGCTTGTTTCCGGTCCAGGGAGGACCTGGCTTGGCAGTTCGGGCTGGACTGTTCCCATGAGGCACAGGGTCAAGACTGATTTGCATATGGCCAGGTCTAAACTGGGGTGGCATGGTGAGCAAAAGAATGATGGATTTAACCCAGATCTCTTGACTGGGGGTGAATGTTTTGATTTGTTCTGCATTCCGTCCATCAATTGTGTGTCTTTTGCTTTCTCGCCATAAGTGCGCCAGGTATGCCCAGACGTGGGTCCTGGGCTCACTGTGCCACTGGAATCAAGCTATCCTTGCTGAAGAGGGGTGAAACCCCGAAACCGGTCCTAGGATGCTTGTTTCCGGTCCAGGGAGGACCTGGCTTGGCAGTTCGGGCTGGACTGTTCCCATGAGGCACAGGGTCAAGACTGATTTGCATATGGCCAGGTCTAAACTGGGGTGGCATGGTGAGCAAAAGAATGATGGATTTAACCCAGATCTCTTGACTGGGGGTGAATGTTTTGATTTGTTCTGCATTCCGTCCATCAATTGTGTGTCTTTTGCTTTCTCGCCATAAGTGCGCCAGGTATGCCCAGACGTGGGTCCTGGGCTCACTGTGTCACTGGAATCAAGCTATCCTGGCTGAAGAGGGGTGAAACCCCGAAACCGGTCCTAGGATGCTTGTTTCCGGTCCAGGGAGGACCTGGCTTGGCAGTTCGGGCTGGACTGTTCCCATGAGGCACAGGGTCAAGACTGATTTGCATATGGCCAGGTCTAAACTGGGGTGGCATGGTGAGCAAAAGAATGATGGATTTAACCCAGATCTCTTGACTGGGGGTGAATGTTTTGATTTGTTCTGCATTCCGTCCATCAATTGTGTGTCTTTTGCTTTCTCGCCATAAGTGCGCCAGGTATGCCCAGACGTGGGTCCTGGGCTCACTGTGCCACTGGAATCAAGCTATCCTGGCTGAAGAGGGGTGAAACCCCGAAACCGGTCCTAGGATGCTTGTTTCCGGTCCAGGGAGGACCTGGCTTGGCAGTTCGGGCTGGACTGTTCCCATGAGGCACAGGGTCAAGACTGATTTGCATATGGCCAGGTCTAAACTGGGGTGGCATGGTGAGCAAAAGAATGATGGATTTAACCCAGATCTCTTGACTGGGGGTGAATGTTTTGATTTGTTCTGCATTCCGTCCATCAATTGTGTGTCTTTTGCTTTCTCGCCATAAGTGCGCCAGGTATGCCCAGACGTGGGTCCTGGGCTCACTGTGCCACTGGAATCAAGCTATCCTGGCTGAAGAGGGTGAAACCCGAAAACGGTCCTAGGATGCTTGTTTCCGGTCCAGGGAGGACCTGGCTTGGCAGTTCGGGCTGGACTGTTCCCATGAGGCACAGGGTCAAGACTGATTTGCATATGGCCAGGTCTAAACTGGGGTGGCATGGTGAGCAAAAGAATGATGGATTTAACCCAGATCTCTTGACTGGGGGTGAATGTTTTGATTTGTTCTGCATTCCGTCCATCAATTGTGTGTCTTTTGCTTTCTCGCCATAAGTGCGCCAGGTATGCCCAGACGTGGGTCCTGGGCTCACTGTGCCACTGGAATCAAGCTATCCTGGCTGAAGAGGGTGAAACCCCGAAACCGGTCCTAGGATGCTTGTTTCCGGTCCAGGGAGGACCTGGCTTGGCAGTTCGGGCTGGACTGTTCCCATGAGGCACAGGGTCAAGACTGATTTGCATATGGCCAGGTCTAAACTGGGGTGGCATGGTGAGCAAAAGAATGATGGATTTAACCCAGATCTCTTGACTGGGGGTGAATGTTTTGATTTGTTCTGCATTCCGTCCATCAATTGTGTGTCTTTTGCTTTCTCGCCATAAGTGCGCCAGGTATGCCCAGACGTGGGTCCTGGGCTCACTGTGCCACTGGAATCAAGCTATCCTGGCTGAAGAGGGGTGAAACCCCGAAACCGGTCCTAGGATGCTTGTTTCCGGTCCAGGAGGACCTGGCTTGGCAGTTCGGGCTGGACTGTTCCCATGAGGCACAGGGTCAAGACTGATTTGCATATGGCCAGGTCTAAACTGGGGTGGCATGGTGAGCAAAAGAATGATGGATTTAACCCAGATCTCTTGACTGGGGGTGAATGTTTTGATTTGTTCTGCATTCCGTCCATCAATTGTGTGTCTTTTGCTTTCTCGCCATAAGTGCGCCAGGTATGCCCAGACGTGGGTCCTGGGCTCACTGTGCCACTGGAATCAAGCTATCCTGGCTGAAGAGGGGTGAAACCCCGAAAACGGTCCTAGGATGCTTGTTTCCGGTCCAGGGAGGACCTGGCTTGGCAGTTCGGGCTGGACTGTTCCCATGAGGCACAGGGTCAAGACTGATTTGCATATGGCCAGGTCTAAACTGGGGTGGCATGGTGAGCAAAAGAATGATGGATTTAACCCAGATCTCTTGACTGGGGGTGAATGTTTTGATTTGTTCTGCATTCCGTCCATCAATTGTGTGTCTTTTGCTTTCTCGCCATAAGTGCGCCAGGTATGCCCAGACGTGGGTCCTGGGCTCACTGTGCCACTGGAATCAAGCTATCCTGGCTGAAGAGGGGTGAAACCCCGAAACCGGTCCTAGGATGCTTGTTTCCGGTCCAGGGAGGACCTGGCTTGGCAGTTCGGGCTGGACTGTTCCCATGAGGCACAGGGTCAAGACTGATTTGCATATGGCCAGGTCTAAACTGGGGTGGCATGGTGAGCAAAAGAATGATGGATTTAACCCAGATCTCTTGACTGGGGGTGAATGTTTTGATTTGTTCTGCATTCCGTCCATCAATTGTGTGTCTTTTGCTTTCTCGCCATAAGTGCGCCAGGTATGCCCAGACGTGGGTCCTGGGCTCACTGTGCCACTGGAATCAAGCTATCCTGGCTGAAGAGGGGTGAAACCCCGAAACTGGTCCTAGGATGCTTGTTTCCGGTCCAGGGAGGACCTGGCTTGGCAGTTCGGGCTGGACTGTTCCCATGAGGCACAGGGTCAAGACTGATTTGCATATGTCCAGGTCTAAACTGGGGTGGCATGGTGAGCAAAAGAATGATGGATTTAACCCAGATCTCTTGACTGGGGGTGAATGTTTTGATTTGTTCTGCATTCCGTCCATCAATTGTGTGTCTTTTGCTTTCTCGCCATAAGTGCGCCAGGTATGCCTAGACGTGGGTCCTGGGCTCACTGTGTCACTGGAATCAAGCTATCCTGGCTGAAGAGGGGTGAAACCCCGAAACCGGTCCTAGGATGCTCGTTTCCGGTCCAGGGAGGACCTGGCTTGGCAGTTCGGGCTGGACTGTTCCCATGAGGCACAGGGTCAAGACTGATTTGCATATGGCCAGGTCTAAACTGGGGTGGCATGGTGATCAAAAGAATGATGGACTTAACCCAGATCTCTTGACTGGGGGTGAATGTTTTGATTTGTTCTGCATTCCGTCCATCAATTGTGTGTCTTTTGCTTTCTCGCCATAAGTGCGCGAGGTATTCCCAGACGTGGGTCCTGGGCTCACTGTGCCACTGGAATCAAGCTATCCTGGCTGAAGAGGGTGAAACCCCGAAACCGGTCCTAGGATGCTTGTTTCCGGTCCAGGGAGGACCTGGCTTGGCAGTTCGGGCTGGACTGTTCCCATGAGGCACAGGGTCAAGACTGATTTGCATATGGCCAGGTCTAAACTGGGGTGGCATGGTGAGCAAAAGAATGATGGATTTAACCCAGATCTCTTGACTGGGGGTGAATGTTTTGATTTGTTCTGCATTCCGTCCATCAATTGTGTGTCTTTTGCTTTCTCGCCATAAGTGCGCCAGGTATGCCCAGACGTGGGTCCTGGGCTCACTGTGCCACTGGAATCAAGCTATCCTGGCTGAAGAGGGGTGAAACCCCGAAACCGGTCTTAGGATGCTTGTTTCCGGTCCAGGGAGGACCTGGCTTGGCAGTTCGGGCTGGACTGTTCCCATGAGGCACAGGGTCAAGACTGATTTGCATATGGCCAGGTCTAAACTGGGGTGGCATGGTGAGCAAAAGAATGATGGATTTAACCCAGATCTCTTGACTGGGGGTGAATGTTTTGATTTGTTCTGCATTCCGTCCATCTATTGTGTGTCTTTTGCTGTCACAATAAATACGGCAGAGAATTAAAACACCGGGCATGAAGGGGAAAAGGGGGGGGGCAGAAAAACATCCCAGCGAGCTCCTAGGACATGAACAATAAAGTGTCCGATATAAAGGGGGAGCTCAAGGCAAAGAGTACTACGCTTATCTGCCCGCCCATAAACGATAGGGAAGATATACGTGGCTATCAATAAACATCCCCCTGCCCAAGACTTCAGAAATTGCCTCCCCCAGTGAGGGCCCACTTACTGATCAGGTCTGTCTATTCAGCGAAAAAAAGGGGGGCTCAGCGGCACACCTCCTCGTTTGCCCGACGTTTCCGGGAAAGCGTAGAATAACCGGATATTCCAGCCAGTTTTAACCAAGATCTAATCAGTATTATTGCGAACAGGTGAGTAAGAATAATAAACAATAAAAGCGGACTGCCACGGGTCTCAAGGCAATTGCCAGTAACATGGCGGCCATCATAGAAGTACTGCAAATACACTAGCCCACTGTAACCAACAGGAACCTGGTCAGCACATTCAGAGGCATACTGGGTCTCATAAGCAAATCCATACTTTATCTGGATTTGGGTCGTGGCACCACAAATTCTACGAGCATCCATAGCTAGTAGGCCACTAGCCAAATCCTGACTCTTCAAGATTTCTCTCACTACATTACAAGGTTGACCTATGGTCTCAATGCACTTCACTCATTGGATGTCACTCCTAATGATTGAATAACACCTCTTCACGGCCCTAAGCCAATAGATAACTTTATTGGTTAAAGAGTCTTAATCATCTCAGGGACTTTGGGCCATCTTAGAGATCTGGGTCAAGAAGAACTGCCCCTCCTTTGGAGTGCATGGGTGCAGCCCCATGTCCCCGTGTCCTCTCCCTTGGTTTTGGTGTAAGCGATGTGGATGTTTTGAGGATTGTAAACTCTGAAGGAGACAATGGCACAGATAATTATCAACCCCATTACTACCCTTCATCGACCTTCCCCGATTTAACCCCCAATTCTACAATGGTCCTCCACCCGCACTATCACCATTTTCTGCCAGCACCTGTGGCTTCCATTCTCAGACAAACACAAAATCATAGGTTCTCTTTGAGGACTAGCCACTGTTGGGCATGAGTTTGATCAAACACGGTGGCTATGAGATGCATGAACTATTTGGGGGTTTGGGTTAGTATGCCCTTGGACAGCCACATGTGGCGGGGTCTCTGCAACTGGAAGTGCCCGCTCAGCAGCAGGGTGGCTAGGGGCTAATTTGTTTGTTCCCCCCCGAATTGCAACTGATTAGGCAATCATTTGGTCCCCCTTTACTTGCTCATTCGCACCAATTTTTTCTTCTAGAGATTTTACAATTAGTTTCAAATCTCAGGCCTCATCCCTTAGCCCCTCAATTACACTTATTAGATTTGATAAGTTTGGGGGCACACTGGGATGCACATCAGTGAGCCCCTTCTCATTCTCAATCACACTTACGCCCTGTGGACATAAAATACTGAATATATTTTCACACACCACATCTGAATTTATAAGTCACTTAGTTTCCCTCCAAAGAATGGTCAGAGATATTTGGCGACTGTATCTTTAAGGCACTGTGCATTGCCTTTAGGGCTCTGCCCAACCAGGGCCCTGCATATCTGATTGACCAATTCCGCTGGTATACACCTACCAGAATGCTGCGGTCCGCTTCACACCAGCTGGTGGAAGTTCCCAAAGCACGACTCTCTAAATGGGGTGGCAAAAGCTTTGTTTACATTACTACCAGACTGTGGAATCAATTGCCACTCTCATTGAAAAACTCACCAGACCTGTTATTTTTTAGGAAGGGTCTGAAGACTTGGCTGTTTAAGGCCTAGTCTTGGCGACATTTCCCTTCCTATTTTGTTTCTGTCTCTGTTCCTCACGTCTGGCAGGAGATTGGACGTAAAGCGCCTAGACGCCTCTGGGTATTAGTTGCGCTATATAAATATATAAATAAATAAATAAATAAATAAGAGAGAGTCTTTGGCACGTGTGGAGGGGTAACCTTCTTCTTGAACATATCTGGGACCTACTTCTTTGTCCGTTTTTTCCATGCATGGCTTGGGCGGGCTATTGGTGAAGCTGCTGTATTCAGATCATCAGTAGTGCCTAATATCTCTTCCACTTCTACGAAAGGGTCATCAATTCTGTCTATAATGCAGTTCCCACCTGCTGAACTCTTTTTTTGGCGACAGGGGACCAATTGCTGACTCTAAGGCCTTTCTCTTTCCCATGCCCAAACACTAAGAGGGAAATATGATCAGTTTTAATGACGCAACAGTTCTCCTAGTTCTATAATCAGGAAACAGTCATTAAAACAAATGGAACACCAGTCAGAGGTGGATGAAGTAGTCTAAAAACAAAGTACCATTATGCAGGGTGTTCGAGGGGTGGCCCAGCCCAGCCTCCTTTGGGCTCTGACGGGCACAGACGGGTCCGCCCTGAGGGAATGCAGAAGGCACTTTTCAGTGCTTCGGGAGGTTGCCTTGCCCCCTCCAGGGCTGGCTGTGCATGCACGCCTCCTGGCACATGTTGAGGTGGAGGATGAAGTCCCCTGTGGCCTAGAGAGTCCGTGGGGGCCAGAGACCCCTTTTACTGCCTAGAATATGTCCCGCAGTAGGGGAATGCAGAAGTCGCTTTTCAGCATGTTGGGAGGTTGCCCCACCCCTTTTGGGCTGGCTGTGCATGCGCACCTTTTGACACATGTTGAAGTGGGGGACAAAGTCCCCTGTGGCCTGGAGAGTTCATGGGGGCCAGAGACACCTTTTACTGCCAAGAATATGCCCTGCACTGCAGGAATGCAGAAGGCACTATCCATTGCTTCAGGAGGTTGTCCCGCCCCCTTCTGGGCTAGCTGTTCATGCGTGCCTCCTTGCGAATGTTGAGGTGGGGCATAAAGTCTCCTGTGGCCCCAATTTCAGTTGCTATGGGAGTGACCTCTTTGAAGGACATTGCCGAAACTTCACACATTTAGTTGTTCTGTAGTTCAAGTGAATAATTATACCCACTGCAAGCTTGAGCACAATTGCAAGTTATTTCAAGGCAACTACCTTTTGCCAGTTATTTAGTCCTGCATGGATATAGCTCAGTCATCTCATATAAGCACTGATTTTGATATAGGATATCGGCAGCAAATTTAACAGGCGCTGATGTTGTCAACTGATTGGCACTGACTTTTTCAATCTAAGGAGGAAAGAAAATGCATTAAGAATCAAACTTGTTACTTGCCAGTCACGGATTACGAAATGTTCTATGTTAATATACTAATCTTGATATTTTAAGACCTGTACCTGTGTGCAGCCTCCAACAAGTATATGATGTAATGTCCACAAGAGCAGACTGAAAAGTACATTTAGTCAACAATCAGGCAGCAGCGTCTTTCTGAAGATGAAGTTAAAAGTATTAAATGAGCTTGCTGTCATTTCACAAAAGGAATTAGGAAATGGGCTGTTTTCTTGAAATAGCTTTGCAAAAACAAGTTTTAAAGTGCCTTTTATTGAAATCTGTAGAAGCTACTCCTTAGTTATCAAATTAGGCATTTCTCTTTTTACAAATGTTTGTTGTGTCAGGTTTAAGCAGTATGTTTAAGATGCACAATTTATCACTCTAGTTTCTTGTATTGGCTCTAAGAATAGCCCCGTCCTATTGTTGAAGTGTTAGCCCTGCCTCCATTAGTAGATATATTACCCCCCACGAAGTTCGGGTCTAGTTGTGCCTTTGGTTTCAAGCCTGCTGCATTGGGTGTTGGACAGAGAATCCCACCAGTATTAAATCTGCTGTTCATCTTTTAAGCTGGTGAAAGGAGACTAAAAGTAACTACATGAAATTCCACATGTCACTTTGCTACACCGTCAGGAAGCATCAACAAGCATTAGTCAAGAACACCTAATAAATACTTAATACAGCCATTCTGCAGTTGTTTAAAAATAATACCTAATATTTAACTGCCAATAAACAAGCTAATATGTGATGCTACAGTAATCGTAAAAACCTTGGGGCATATTAACAAGGGACGGCGATAAATAACGCAAAGCGTGCTTAGCACTTCTTTATTTATCGCCGTCTGTCTCTGGAATTTATCGCCCTGGTAGCGCGTTATTAACAACGCGTTTCTCCAGGGCGACAAGAATTCCAGCGATAGCGGGGAAATCGCCGTTTTGCAGGGAACATCGCTGGTTTTCCAGCGATGTTCCCTGCAAAACGGCGATAACCTTGCTGATACGACCCTGTGTTCGTATCACCATAATCCACCCCAATGTTAGGGATAGGTAAGTCTGAATTTTAGCAGACGTTAGGTTTTGGCGAAAACAGCTGTTTTCTCCAAAAACTAACGTCTGCTTAAATGCTGGGGCAGCCTTGTAAATATCGCGATGTGCACATCAGCGATATTTGCAAGGTTGTACTACCCAGTGACGCCCACTTTGCATCTCATTAGAGATGCAAAGGGAGGCGTCGGGTAAAAGGGTGCTAACATGCGCTAATGCATGTTGGCACCCACTTGTTAATAGGGCGAAAAGATTATCTCCGCTTTTTTGGCTTTTAAAGCCAAAAAAGCAGAGATAATGCCCTTGTTAATATGCCCCCTTCTTCTTTAGTGCAAATAATTGACTGCTAAAAAGACAGCTACATGATATAAAGACCTCTGTCACAGTGTGCATCTATAGACTATCGAGACCTTGGTTTTACCACTTGTGCTGGTCTACAGCTAACATTATCATATTTTGTCTTTCATCATGTACAGTGGCCTGCTGCCTTTCAGCTAGGTTTGTGCTATAGAAGTACCAAATACAAACATAAATAAATACTTAATACACAGTGCTTTTTCCAAATGTGAAGAAACACATGCAGCAGCTAACCCTGGGCAAAGCACTACGCTACGCTCGCGTAGTTTGCGAAGTTTGCGCTACTTCGCACCACGCGAATTGCACGTAGCACAGTGCAAACACGCGTAGCGTAGCATAGTGCAGCGGTCATTTTTTGCTTGCTCGCGGTCCTCAACGTCAAGTTGGCGTCCGCGAGCAAGCAAAATGACATCCCGGCGAGACTTTTCCTCGTTCGCGATCAGCAACATCAAGTTGCCGATCGCGAGCGTGGAAAATAAACCTCCCGGCGAGATTCTCAACGCGGGGAGGTCAGGTTTCTCATTGCGAGTGGTCGCGTATGCTCGCGACCGCTCGCGATGAGAAACTACCAGTCCGCGTTGAGAAGCTGCCGCTCGAGTAAAAATCTACTCGAGCGGCAGTAAAAGACAGCTCGCACTGTGCAAGATGCCGTTTTCAATGATTGCACAGTGCGGACAAGCATCCGGCACTGTGCAATCATCGCGAACAGCGCACTACGCAGTTCGCGTAGTGCTACGCGTAGCTCGCGTAGTGCGAACCGCACTTTGCGTAGCTTCGCGTAGCGCTACTTCGCGAACTACGCCCAGGGTTAGCAGCAGCTCAATTTAACACACAGCCGACCACTTCATACTAAGGGCCTGATTTAGATCTTGGCGGACGGGTTAATCCATCACAACGGATATCCCATCCACTGAAATATAAATCCCATTATATCCTATGGGATTTATATTTCAGCGAACGGGATATCTGTCATTGTTGTGACAGAGCAACCCATCCACCAAGATCTAAATCAGGCCCCAAGTCTGCCCCACGGCACTTTCCTGAATGTGAGCCCTTGCAAAAAGAGAGACACCTCTGAAATATAGTGGCTGTTGCTGTTTTCTCCCCAAAACACCTGTCACAAGCAGAAGCCTTTGATTATATTCACAGTACACCTTTTTTTAACTTTCAGAGAACTCAAAAACAACAGCAGAACTCTGGCATCCTAGTCAACATGCACAGAAAAAACAGAGTAAAATTAACATAAGTAAAAAGAGCATTTTTTAGAAAGTTATTATTGGTCAACTTTTCAGCACTACCCCAATTAATTTCCCTGATCTTAAATGCTAGACCTTCTGGCATGGTTTCCCCAGTCTTTTTGCCTCTGACCTCCTTTTTTTTTAACTAGGTTTCATTTTTTGCTGGCTTTAGGACTCTAGGCACTTTACCACTGCTGACCAGTGCTAAAGTGCAAGTGCTCCCTGTCTACAATATAATGGTATTTGGTTTCTCCATGATTGACCTATTTGCTTTACTAGTAAGTGCACAAGGTGTGCCCAGAGCCTATAAGTCAAATGCTACTATTGGGCCTGCAGCACTGATTTGTCCAACCCATATGAGTAGCCCTGCAAACATGTCTCAGGCCTGCCACTGCAGTGTCTGTGTGTGTGCAGTGTTAAACTGCCATTTTGGCCTGGCAAGTGCACCCACTTGCCGGGCCCAAACCTTCCCTTTTATTACATGTAAGTCACCCCTAAGAAAGGCCCAAGGTGGCCCCTTGGGCGCAGTGTATTTAAAAGGTAGGACATGTACTGTTCTGTTTTACATGTCCTGGTAGTGAAATACTGATAATTTCGTTCTTCACTACATCAAGGGCTATCTCTCCCATAGGTTAGCATTGAAGCTGCCTTGTAACATATTGCAAGTGTATCTTGCAAGTGGGAGCTGATAGGAAATTGGAGTTTGTTGTCTCTGGACTCACAATTAAAAAGTACATCTTTTAGTGAAGTTGGTTTTTAAATTGCTGGTCTGAAAATGTCACTTTTAGAAAGTTGGCATTTTCATACTTTAACCATTCTGTGCCTCTGCCTGTCTCTGAATACATGTCTGGATGACAGTTGGACTTTGTGAATTCACTCTAGACAGTACCGGAGAAAGGGAGCTGAGGTGTGCCCTGCATATCCTGATGGCCCATCACCTGGCTGATGGATCTTCCTGAGCTACAGTGTTGGGAGGAGTTGGCACTTGCACCTGAATAGGGCTGTGCCTCTCCCTTCACAAAGTAGTCTCTACCCCCCTGTAGTGTGTCTGCAGCAGGGCCAGGAATGGCAGGGTCTTGTGCATTGCAAAGACTTTCCTTTGAAGTTTGCCTACTTCAAAGGCTGAAATAGGCATAAGTACTGAACCACTGGCACCATATACTCAGAATACTTCTGGACTGAGGACATTCTGCCAGGAAAAAGAGCTGTGTTGCTGTCAGGAGGGGATGCCACTTTGCTGTGCTTGCCTGCTGCTTGCTGCTTCGGTCCTGGGAGTAAAGGACAGGACTTTTCTTTGCACATCCTGCTTTCCAAGTGTTTCCAAGGGCTTGAGTTGAGCTTGATTCCTGTTGGAAGTCTCAGGGCCATCAGAGACTTCACCCGCAGCATCTGGGCTGTTCCGCTGAGAGCCCTACTCTGTCAAGTAGTGCCAATTCCAGTTCTGAACCCTTGGAAGTGAGTTTGCTGTGTTTAACAAGAAGAAACCACCATATTGACTTCGAGTGTGACTTCACTGCCAGTGTCGCTCTTCGACACCGCTCCGCTGCCTGCCCCGGAGCCATGGTCCCCGATCAATGCAATGACCGCGACTTGCAATGCAGGCCCGACACCACCGCAGAGCCTCTGAAGAACTACCACAGAGGGAGTCCCGAGTACAGCGCCACCGAAGTCCGTAGCACCCGACTCCGACACCGCACCGGTGGCCCCATGGTGTGACATCGACACAGTGAAATCAACGCCTCGTGGCTTGACTCTCGACACTTCATTGACCCTGCACTGCCAGCAGAACCGCCGCCTCACCGCCAATGAGGCGGTGCCTTGCAATTTCCCGAGCACCGACGTACCAACGACCTCCACAGACAGTGAGGAACTGACGCCGCACCGGACAAATTGATTCTCACCTCTCCGGCACCTCGCAACGTCTTTGTTTTGTCATCTCATCCAAGGTACTGTAACCCGGGCCTGTATGACTCTGTCCTCGGCCCGAGCTGCATAGCGGTTGGCCCCGAACTTTGAGATTTTACTACATCAAGCACGTCGTTGTAGCCCTATTCGGAGCTATTGTGTTTCTAAGCGCTATAACTACATTTAGTCTTTGAGAATTTGTAATTCGATTTGTGTATGTTGGTTTTTTGTCGTTTTGGTCTTGTTTTACTCAGATAAATATTGGCTATTTTTCTAAACTAGAGTGGAGTACTTTTGTGGTATTTTCATTCTGTTACTGTGTGTGTGTGTGTGTGTGTGTACAAATACTTTGCACATTTCCTCTGAGGATAAGCCTGACTGTTCTTGCCAAGCTACCAAGGGGGTGAGCATGGGTTAATCTGAGGGTGTAACTTACTTACCCAGACTAGAGTAAAGGTCCCTGTTTGGACAGTGTGAAAACCACTGCCAACCAGAGACTCTCATTTCTAACATTAAATATACAAAACTGAGGGGAGGCAGACTAGCATGAAAGTGTGCTGCATGATCGAGCCTCTCTGCTCTGTGAAGAGGTGCATTCATTGTAATTTATTTGGCTTACTTATCGCTGAATGCATCAAAGCACAATAATGACCATAATAAAACAAACTACCAACTAGTGGAACTGAGTTGTGCAATAAACACTGTTTGTTTTGTCACCAAGTGTCAATTCACTGTGTTGTTTCTTCTATATATAAATGGGCAGTTTATTATTAGGATTATTCTTTTTTATTTATTATAATCATTATTAATTTTATTTTTACTGATGGCAGTAAATGCTACTGATAGCATTTAAATTAAGAGCAGTAACACTTTTAGGGGTTGGTGCCTCCGTTGCGCTTAATTTACAGATTTAAAAAATATATACCTTTAAATTGTTTTAAAAGAGCACCTTACATATTTTTGAGAATTAAGACACACACAGTTAAAGTGACAATAAAAACAGCCAGCTTCATTGTTCTCAATTTCCTCTGCTAGATACTCAGCTGGAAGAAATCTGCAGATATTTTGAGATTCAGAATCTGTGATCATATAAAAGGGACTTTGTTCTCCTTTTTATGTTATTATCGAGAAAGGTTCCTCGCGGTCGCTGTCAAAGTTTAAAAGCGAGTTTACACAGCTCTTTGATGGGACAGAAGTGAAACTGTAAAAGGTCAGTTGGAACAGCAGCCACTTCAACCCTTACAGAACAAAGAGACTAGCCAGCATGTTGCAGGAGTTTTTTTATGATGATTACCTGCTAAGCTGAGCTGCATCTTGCTGGGAAAGAGGAACTAGCCAGGATCAAGGTAGGGACTTTTAGTTGCGGCTTTCATTCCCACCCTTTCAGGATTGGCCAATGTGCACATTATTAGTGATGGGCCTCCAAAGTTCAATCATAACAAGAATTGGCAAGCAGAAGAAATAAAGGCTTTTGCAGAGTGCTTGTCACAGCATGACACTTCGACTGTGTAATATGCCAGCCTTTCCCTTGTTTCCCTCCCATTGCCATCATATGGTGGATTTTTCATTTGATTACCCTCCTGGGGCCGTATTACACAACGTGCCCCGAGGGTGCAACAGGCGTTTGCGCCCGCTTTGCTCACCCCCGGGGAACTTTAGTATTACAGAAGGAGCCGCAGACACGTGTCTGCGGCCCCTTCTGTAATACCGATATAACTGGCGCACATACAGCGCCAGTGCTATCTTCAAGGGGGTGTTCCCTGCAAATGAGGGAAACCCTTTGCCTCTGTGCCCGTGCAGTATTACAGATGTGGGCTCAGAGGCAAAGAAGCTCTCAGGAAGTGTGCCATTTAAAAGGTGGTGCACTGTCAGTGCACCTCCTGAGACAGCCCTCTGAAGGGTCCCCTTGCAGGCAGGTGCAGTCACTGACTGCACCCACCTGCAAGGGAATATCTAAACCCCTTCAAAAGGGCATGCAGGTTGCCGCCTTTACTGTGAAAACATGGAGCGGCTGCTTGCTGCCGCTCTGGTTTTCACATGAATGAACTGCCCTCAGGGCAGCGCGAGTTCGCGGCTGCCCTGGGGGCAGTGTATTCATTATAATACGAAGCATTTCCCTTCATTGCGCTGGGCGTACCTTTAAAAAGGTGCGCCCAGTGCAATGAAGGGAAATGCGCTGCATCTATAATGCGGCCCCTGATGGCCAACCTGAAGTGGAATAGAGGGGCAAGGGTGAGGAAGAACTACATTTACGGTGCACTTACCTCTTCACCTCTGCCCCTTCAGTCAATGTCCAGAGGGAAGAGAGTACAGCAGCATCAAACTCCAGTAAAAGCAAGGTAAGTGGAAGCCGCCATCCTCGTTCATCTCTGTTACGTTGCGGAGGCTGCCTGTGTTATGCTCTATTATATAATATGTAGCTGCTGCTGCTGTTGTGTTGTTCTGTAAGATGTAGTTGTCTATGCTATGTTATCTAGCTGCTGTCCATGCTATGCTGTGCTATTTAACATGGAAATGCTGCTGTATGTTATGTTGCTGCTGTGTATGTTATGTAAATTCTCTCTATAATATGTTATGTAGCAGGTGTATGCAGTGTTATGTAGCTGATGTTTGTTACGTAATATAGAACTGCTGTGTGTTATGCTGAGATGTATGACAGAACCACACATGCCATTAACATGCATGCCTTTACAACGCATCCATTACCAGTGTGTGTGTGTATATATACATATATATATTTCAGGAATGCCTCTGCACAAAGCCCTGCTTTCACCACTCCATCACCAGGACCAACAGAAGGATGGCACACAGGAATCCTTTACAGAAGCGATTTATTCGGCTTCAAATGCTTACATAATTTATTAAGCAAGTAACCAGCAAAGTGCAAGGTGCATGTTACCCCGCAAGACATATATTCACTGAAAAAAAACACAGGTTTCAGGGACGTTATAGTTAGAAATTAGCATTTAAAAAACCTTTGAAATTTACTGGAAAAACCAAAGGTTTCAGGGACGTTAAAGTTAAAAATTTGCATTTAAAAAACCTTAGAAATTCACTGAAAAAAACTACAGGTTTCAGCGACGTTAAAGTTAGTTGGACATTTCAGTCGAACAAAACCAGAGAAATTCGTCTGTTATAGTTAGCTGAGGTAACTATAACTCGCGACCCCGCAATGCACTGCTGATGACGTCACATATTACATCACTCATGACATGGTCAGTGACATCACTGATGACATCACTGATGACATCTCAAATGACATCACTGATTACATCACTGATGACATCATCCAGTGACTGAGTGTTTCTAAAAAGTTTAAATATGTTTTATATATATATATATATATATATGCCAAGGTGTATTGAAAAATGAGTGGGTGCATGAGTGTCTGTATGGATGATTTAGTAGGTGCGTGACTGACTATATAAGTGAGTGATTAAATGTGTCTTACTGAATGCATGGGTTAGTGACTAAACTGTGTGAATGTCTGTAGCAGTCTGTCAGTTGGTGTGTAAGCGGCTGCATGGGTTGGTGAGTAGCTACATGAGTGTCTATATGGGTTATTGATTGATTGTCTGAGTATCGGTATGGGTGCCTGAGTGTCTGTGTGGGTAGGTGGGAGGTGTGTAACTTTGTGCATAGATTGTGAGTGGGTGATTCACTGGGAATATGGGATCAAGAGTGCGTCTGTGAAGGGCTGTATGGGTGGGTGAGTGTGTGTATGGGTATGTTGGTGAGTGTTTGGATGTCTCAGTGGTACATGTGTGAGTAACTACATATGTGAAAGGCAGTATATGTGAGTGTTAGACTATATAAATGACTATATGTGAGAGTGAGTGATTGTGAGAGTGGCTGTATGGATGAGTGTGTGCTTGTGTCAGTGATTGTATAAAAGAGTAAGTATGTGTTAGTATCTGTATGAATAAGTGAGGTGGTGTGTGAATAATTGTGTAGGTGAGTAAATGGGAGTGTGATTGATTCTTTGCATGACTGACTATGTGTGTGAGTAACTCTATGGGTGAGTGGCGGTGTGTGAGTGTATGGGTGTATGAGTGCATATGATAGTGCTGTATTGATGAGTGACTGCAGGTATGAGTGACTGTATGGGTGAATGAGTATATGTGTGTGTAGACCTAGGAATCAGTGAGTGGGTATGTAGTAACTGGTATTGGTGTATCTTTGGTTTCGAAAATGGTAGTCTGTATGTTAGAGTGGGTGTATCAAAGGTTATATTAGGGTTTGAGGAGGTGCATCAGATTATCACGTGGATGATGTAATCAGTGATTTCATTTGAGATATAATCAGTGATGTCACTGACCATGTCATGAGTGATGTAATATGTGACGTCATCAGCAGTGCATTGCGGGGGCGCGAGTTATAGTTACCTCAACTAACTATAACGGCTGAATTTCTCTGGTTTTGTTCAACTGAAATTTCCAACTAACTATAACGTCCCTGAAACCTTTGGTTTTTTCAGTGAATTTCTAAGGTTTTTTAAATGCTAATTTCTAACTATAACGTCCCTGACACCTATGGTTTTTTCAGTAAATTTCAAAGGTTTTTTAAATGCTAATTTCTGACTATGCCTACATAGGTAGGACATGTACAGAAAGAGGAAGAAAGGCGCAGAAAGAAGCAAGAGAAATGCAGAAAGAGGCAATAGAAGTCCAGAAAGACGAAGAAAGGTGTAGAAAGAAGCAAGAGAGATGCAGAAAGAACCAACAGAGGTGCAGAAAGAGGCCTTATTGCAAAATCATCCTGTGCCCCCAACTATTTGCTGACTGCTACTGGTGGTAACTGACTCTGACTAACCAGGCCCTGAGCCAGTGCTATGCTGAAAGACACTTAGAATACAGTGAAAACACCTACGTACACTAGGGTACACTATGGGTTGGGTTACCCCTGTGATTGGCATGACCTCCCCTGTAAGGCCCTAGTCCATAATAGGGCAGGGGGATTAAAACTACCTCTAAGTCAGAGGTGCAGAAAGAAGCAAGAGCAGTACAGAAAGAACCAACAGAGGTGCAGAAAGAGGCAAGAGGGGTACAGAAAGAGGCAGGAAAAGTGCAGAAAGAAGCAAAAGAGGTACAGGAAGAGGCAAGATAACTGCAGAAAACAGCAAGAGAGGTGCACAAAGAGGCAGGAGAGGAGCACAGAGATGCAAAAGGGGTATAGAAAGAGGCAAGAGGGGTGCAGAAAGAAGAAAGAAGTACAGAAAGAAGCAAGAGAGGTGGAGAAATAGGGAAGAGGGGTGCAGAAAGAGGCATGAGGGATGCACACATTTGAAAAAGAGGTGCAGAAAGAAGAGCAGTGCAGAAAGAACCAACAGAGGTGCAAAAAGAGGCAAGAGGGGTGCAGAAAGAGGTAGGAGAGGTGCACAAAGAGGCAAGAGGGATACAGAAAGAGGCAGGTGGGGTGCAGAAAGAAGGAAGAGAAGTGCAGAAAGAAGCAACAGAGATGCTGAAAGAGGTGTGAAGGGTGCAGAAAGAGGCAAGAGAAGTGCAGAAAGAAGCAACAGAGGTACAGAAAGGCAAGAGAGGTGCAGAAACAGGCAAGAAAGTTGCAGAAAGAGGGAACAGGGGTGCAGAAAGAGGCAAGAAAAGTACAAAAGAGGGGAGAGGGGTGCAGAAAGAGGCAAGAGGGGTGCAGGAAGTAGCAAGTGAGGTGCAGAAAGAAGCAAAAGAGGTGCAGAAAGATGCAAGAGAGGTACAGAAAGAAACAAGGGAAGAGCAGAGAGAGGCAAGAGAATTGCTGAAAGAAGCAACAGAGGTGTAGAAAGAAGCAAGAGAACTGCAGAAAGAGGCAAGTGAGGTACAGAAAGAAGCAAGAGCAGTTCAGAAAGAACCAAAAGAGGTGCAAAAAGAGGCAAGAGAAGTGCAGAAAGAGGTGGGACAGGTGCACAAAGAGGCAAGAGAGGTATAGAAAGTGGCAGATGGGGTACAGAAAGAAGGAAGAGAAGTGTAGAAAGAAGCAAGAGAAGTGCAGAAAGAGGCAAGTGAGGTGCAGAAAGAAGCAATAGCATTGCAGAAAGAACCATTAAGAGGCAAGAGGGGTGCAGAAAAAGGTAGCAGAGCTGCACAAAGAGGCAAAAGAGGTACAGAAAGAGGCAGGAGGGGTGCAGAAAGAAGGAAGAGAAGTGCAGAAAGAAGCAACAGAGGTCCTGAAAGAGGCACGAAGGGTGCAGAAAGAGCAAGAGAAGTGCAGAAAGAAGCAACAGAGGTACAGAAAGAGGCAAGAGAGTTGAGGAACCAGACTGGAAAGGTGCAGAAAGAGGGAACAGGGTTGCAGAAAGAGGCAAGAGGGATACAGAAATTTGCAAAAGAGGTGCAGAAAGAAGAAAGAGCAGTGCAGAAAGAACCAACAGAGGTGCAGAAAAGGGCAAGAGGGGTACAGAAAGAGGCAAGAGAAGTGGAGAAAGAAGCAAAAGAGGTGCAGAAAGAGGCAAGAGAACTGCAGAAAAAGGAAAGAGAGTTGGAGAAAGAGGAAGGAGAGGTGCACAAAGAGGCAAGAGGGGAACAGAAAGAGGCAAGAGGGGTGCAGAAGGAAGCAAGAGAAGTGCAGAAAGAAGCAACAGAGGTGCTGAAAGAGACAAGGAGAGTGCAAAAAGAGGCAAGAGAAGTGCATAAAGAAGCAACAGAGTTGCAGAAAGAGGCAATAGAGGTGCAGAAAGAGGCAAGAGAGATGCAGAAAGAAGCTTGAGAAGTGCAGAAAGAGGCAAGAGAAGTACCGATAGAGGCAAGAGAAGTACAGATAGAGGCAAGAGAGGTGCAGAAGGAAGAGAGCGAGGTGCAGAAAGAGGCAAGTGAGGTGCAGAAAGAGGCAAGAGAGGTACAGAAAGAGGTTAAGGGAAGTGCAGAAACAGGCAAGAGAAATGCACAAAGAGGAAAGAGAGGAGAAGAAAGAGGCAAGTGAGGTGCAGAAAGAAGCAAGAGCAGTGCAAAAAGAATCAACAGAAGTGCAAAAAGAGGCAAGAGGGGTGCAGAAGAAGGTAGGACAGGTGCACAAAGAGGCAAGGGAGGTACAGAAAGAGGCAGGGGGGGTGCAGAAAGAAGGAAGAAAAGTGCAGAAAGAGGCAAGAGAATTGTTGAAAGAAGCAACAGAGGTCCAGAAAGAGGCAAGAGAGGTGCAGAAACAGGCAGGAAAGGTGCAGAAAGAGGGAACAGGGGTGCAGAAAGAGTCAAGAGGGATACAGAAATTTGCAAAAGAGGTGCAGAAAGAAGCAAGAGCAGTGCAGAAAGAACCAACAGAGGTGCAGAAAAAGGCAAGATGGGTACAGAAAGAGGCAAGAGAAGTGCAGAAAGAGGCAAAAGAGATGTAGAAAGAGGCAAGAGAACTTCAGAAAAAGGCAAGAGAGGTGCAGAAAGAAGAAGGAGAGGTGCACAAAGAGGCAAGAGGGGAACAGAGAGAGGCAAGAGGGGTGCAGAAGGAAGCAAGAGAAGTGCAGAAAGAAGCAACAGAGGTGCTGAAAGAGACAAGGAGAGTGCAGAAAGAGGCAAGAGAAGTGCATAAAGAAGCAACAGAGTTGCAGAAAGAGGCAATAGAGGTGCAGAAAGAGGCAAGAGAGATGCAGAAAGAGAGGCAAGAGAGGTACAGAAAGAGGCTCGAGAAGTGCAGAAAGAGGCAAGAGAAGTGCAGATAGAGGCAAGAGAGGTGCAGAAGGAAGAGAGCGAGGTGCAGAAAGAGGCAAGTGAGGTGCAGAAAGAGGCAAGAGAGGTACAGAAAGAGGTTAAGGGAAGTGCAGAAACAGGCAAGAGAAATGCACAAAGAGGAAAGAGAGGAGAAGAAAGAGGCAAGTGAGGTGCAGAAAGAAGCAAGAGCAGTGCATAAAGAACCAACAGAAGTGCAAAAAGAGGCAAGAGGGGTGCAGAAGAAGGTAGGACAGGTGCACAAAGAGGCAAGGGAGGTACAGAAAGAGGCAGGAGGGGTGCAGAAAGAAGGAAGAGAAGTGCAGAAAGAGGCAAGAGAATTGTTGAAAGAAGCAACAGAGGTATAGAAAGTAGCAGGAGAAGTGCAGAAAGAGGCAGGTGAGGTGCAGAAAGAAGCAAGAACAGTGCAGAAAGAAGCAACAGAGGTACAGAAAGAAGCAAGAGAGGTGCAGAAACAGGCAGGAAAGGTGCAGAAAGAGGGAACAGGGGTACAGAAAGAGACAAGAGGGATACAAAAATTTGCAAAAGAGGTGCAGAAAGAAGCAAGAGCAGTGCAGAAAGTACCAACAGAGGTGCAGAAAAAGGCAAGAGGGGTACAGAAAGAGGCAAGAGAAGTGCAGAAAGAAGCAAAAGAGGTGCAGAAAGAGGCAAGAGAACTTCAGAAAAAGGCAAGAGAGGTGCAGAAAGAGGAAGAAGAGGTGCACAAAGAGGCAAGAGGTGTACAGAAAGAGGCAAGAGGGGTGCAGAAGGAAGCAAGAGAAGTGCCGAAAGAAGCAACAGAGGTGCTGAAAGAGGCAAGAGGGGTGCAGAAAGAGGCAAGAGAAGTGCAGAAAGAAGCAAAAGAGGTGCAGAAAGAGGGAAGAGAGGTACAGAAACAGGCAGGAAAGGTGCAGAAAGAGGGAACAGGGGTGCAGAAAGAGGCAAGAGTGATACAGAAATTTGCAAAAGAGGTGCAGAAAAAAGCAAGAGAGGTGCAGAAAGAACCAACAGAGGTGCAGAAAGAAGCAAGAGGGGTGCAGAAAGAGGTGGGAGAGGTGCACACAGAGGCAAGAGGGGTACAGAAAGAGGCAGGAGGGGTACAGAAAGAAGGATGGAGAAGTGCAGAAAGAAGCAACAGATGTGCTGAAAGAGGCAAGCGGGGTGCAGAAAGAAGCAAGAGAAGTGCAGAAAGAAGCAACAGAGATGCAGAAAGAGGCAAGGGAGGTGCAGAAACAGGCAGGAAAGGTGCAGAAAGAGGGAACAGGGGTGCAAAAAGAGGCAAGAGGGGTGCAGAAAAAGGTAGGAGAGATACACAAAGAGGCAAGAGAGGTACAGAAGGAGGCAGGAGGGGTGCAGAAAGAAGGAAGAGAAGTGCAGAAACAAGCAACAGTGGTACCGAAAGTGGCACGAAGGGTGCCGAAAGAGCAAGAGAAGTACAGAAAGAAGCAACAGAGGTACAGAAAGAGGCAAGAGAGGTACAGAAACAGGCAGGAAAGGTGCAGAAAGAGAGAACAGGGTGCAGAAAGAGACAAGAGGAATACAGAAATTTGCAAAAGAGGTGCAGAAAGAAGCAAGAGCAGTGCAGAAAGAACCAACAGAGGTGCAGAGAAAGGCAACAGGGGTACAGAAAGAGGCAAGAGAAGTGCAGAAAGAAGCAAAAGAGGTGCAGAAAGAGGCAAGAGAACTGCAGAAAAAGGAAAGAGGTCAGAAAGAGGCAGGAGAACTGCAGAAAAAGGAAAGAGGTACAGAAAGAGGAAGGAGGTGCACAAAGAGGCTAGAGGGGTACAGAAAGAGGCAAGAGGGATGCAGAAGGAAGCAAGAGACATGCAGAAAGAAGCAACAGAGATGCTGAAAGAGGCAAGAGGGGTGCAGAAAGAGGCAAGAGAAGTGCAGCAAGAAGCAACAGAGGTGCAGAAAGAGGGAAGAGAGGTGCAGAAACAGGCAGGAAAGGCGCAGAAAGAGGGAACAGGGGTACAGAAAGAGGCAAGAGGGATACAGAAATTTGCAAAAGAGGTGCAGAAAGAAGCAAGAGCAGTGCAGAAAGAGCCAACAGAGGTTATGTTATGTTATGTTATATGATTTTCTAACATGCACAGCTACTCCAAGGAGTGTCCCAGCGCGAGCACAGAGGGACTAAAAAGCTCGCCAGCACTAAGCAAAGAGATAAGTTTTTAACAGTTTTTTAAAAACCGCAGGATCTTTGATGTTGCGAAGCGCAAACGGAAGGGCGTTCCATGCCTGAGCAGCCAGAACGGCCAGGGAACAGCCACCAAGCCTGTGCCGGAAGAAGCGGGGCACTTTCGCCAGAAGAAGAGCGGAGGAGCGTAACTGTCTCCCTGGGATGTAAAAGAAAATCGCTTCCGCAGATAAGCTAGCCCAAGACCATGCAGGGCACGATGGGCGATGGCAAGAGATTTGAATTTCACCCGGGCCGCCATGGGAAGCCAGTGAAGAGAACGAAGATGACCTCGCACACTGCTTCTTAAGGGGATCTCTAAAAGGAGCTGAGCCGCCGCATTTTGCACCACCTTGAGTTTATTCAGGGAGTACGCCGGGATCCCCACATAAAGAGCATTAGCATAATCCAGGCGGGAAAGAATGAGCACGTGGACAACTGTCTCTTTCGCCGGCCGTGGGAGAAGAGGGAGAAATCTTCTAAAAATTTTGAGGATACCAAAACAGCTCCCTGAAAGTCTCTTGACTTGGGTGGAGAAAGATAAATTATCCTCAAACCAAACTCCCAAATTCTTTGCGGTACAACCGCTAGAAGACGGTGGCGGGAACTCAGATGGCCAGATCGAGTCTCTGAAGCCAGGGGGGAAATTACCATACAGAAGGATCTCTGACTTGTCTTCATTACATTTCAATTGGGCGCCCGCAAGCCACTTAAACACCGAAGACAGGCAAAATTGGATGGAGGCCACTGAATCCTCCTCCTTTTTCCAGGTGAAAAGTAGCTGGGTGTCGTCAGCATAAGCGATCACCTTAGCCCCCAGAGCCTCAGTCAGCACGACTAGAGGAGTAACATAGATATTGAACAGAAGGGGGCTAAGGGACGACCCCTGTGGAAACCCAGTAGTAACCGGCAGAGGGGCAGATGCTGCTGGTGGCAACCAGACTTGTTGAACCCATCCCTCCAGGAAGGACCTAATCCAGCCCCAAGCAGAAAGAGGCACAGAAAGAGGTGCAGAAAGAGGCAAGAGAGGTGCAGAAAGAGGTGGGAGAGGTGCACACAGAGGCAAGAGGGATACAGAAAGAGGCAGGAGGGGTACAGAAAGAAGGAGAAGTGCAGAAAGAAGCAACAGATGTGCTAAAAGAGGCAAGAGGGGTGCAGAAAGAAGCAAGAGAAGTGCAGAAAGAAGCAACAGAGATGCAGAAAGAGGCAAGGGAGGTGCAGAAACAGGCAGGAAAGGTGCAGAAAGAGGGGACAGGGGTGCAAAAAGAGGCAAGAGGGTTGCAGAAAAAGGTAGGAGAGGTGCACAAAGAGGCAAGGGAGGTACAGAAAGAGGCAGGAGGGGTGCAGAAAGAAGGAAGAGAAGTGCAGAAACAAGCAACAGAGGTGCTGAAAGAGGCACGAAGGGTGCCGAAAGAGCAAGAGAAGTGCAGAAAGAAGTAACAGAGATGCAGAAAGAGGCAAGAGAGGTGCAGAAACAGGCAGGAAAGGTGCAGAAACAGGCAGGAAAGGTGCAGAAAGAGGGCACAGGGGTGCAGAAAGAAGCAAGAGGGATACAGACATTTGCAAAAGAGGTACAGAAAGAAGCAAGATCAGTGCAGAAAGAACCAACAGAGGCACAGAAAGAAGCAAGAGGGGTGCAGAAAGAGGTAGGAGAGGTGCACACAGAGCCAAGAGGGGTACTGAAAGAGGCAGGAGGGGTGAAGGAAGAAGGAAGAGAAGTGCAGAAAGAAGCAACAGATGTGCTGAAATAAGCAACAGAGATGCACAAAGAGGCAAGGGAGGTACAGAAGGAGGCAGGAGGGGTGCAGAAAGAAGGAAGAGAAGTGCAGAAAGAGGCAAGAGAATTGTTGAAAGAAGCAACAAAGGTGCAGAAAGAGGCAAGTGAGGTGCAGAAAGACGCAAGAACAGTCCAGAAAGAAGCAACAGAGGTACAGAAAGAGGCAAGAGAGGTGCAGAAACAGGCAGGAAAGGTGCAGAAAGAGGGAACAGGGGTGCAAAAAGAGACAAGAGGGATACAGAAATTTGCAAAAGAGGTGCAGAAAGAAGCAAGAGCAGGTCAGAAAGAACCAACAGAGTTGCAGAAAAAGGCAAGAGGGGTACAGAAAGAGGCAAGAGAAGTGCAGAAAGAAGCAAAAGAGGTGCAGAAAGAGGCAAGAGAACTGTAGAAAAAGGCAAGAGAGGTGCAGAAAGAGGAAGGAGAGGTGCACAAAGAGGCAAGAGGTGTACAGAAAGAGGCAGGAGGGGTGAAGAAAGAAGGAAGAGAAGTGCAGAAAGAAGCAACAGATGTGCTGAAAGAAGCAACAGGGATGCAGAAAGAGGCAAGAGAGGTGCAGAAACAGGCCGGAAAGGTGCAGAAAGAGGGAACAGGGGTGCAGAAAGAACCAACAGAAGTGCAAAAAGAGGCAAGAGGGGTGTAGAAAAAGGTAGGCCAGGTGCACAAAGAGGCAAGGGAGGTCAGAAGGAGGCAGGAGGGGTGCAGAAAGAAGGAAGAGGGGTGCAGAAGGAAGCAAGAGAAGTCCAGAAAGAAGCAACAGAGGTGCTGAAAGAGGCAAGAGGGGTACAGAAATAGGCAAGAGAAGTGCAGAAAGAAGCAACAGAGGTGCAGAAAGAGGGAAGAGAGGTACAGAAACAGGCAGGAAAAGTACAGAAAGAGCAAACAGGGGTGCAGAAAGAGGCAAGAGTGATACAGAAATGTGCAAAAGAGGTGCAGAAAGAAGCAAGAGCAGTGCAGAAAGAACCAACAGAGGTGCAGAAAGAGGCAAGAGGGGTGCAGAAAGAGGTAGGAGAGGTGCACACAGAGGCAAGAGGGATACAGAAAGAGGCAGGAGGGGTACAGAAAGAAGGAGGAGAAGTGCAGAAAGAAGCAACAAATGTGCTGAAAGAGGCAAGAAGGGGGCAGAAAGAAACAAGAGAAGTGCAGAAAGAAGCAACAGAGATGCAGAAACAGGCAAGGGAGGTGCAGAAACAGGCAGGAAAGGTGCAGAAAGAGGGAACAGGGGTGCATGCAAAAAGAGGCAAGAGGTGTGCAGAAAAAGGTAGGAGAGGTGCACAAAGAGGCAAGAGAGGTACAGAAAGAGGCAGGAGGGGTGCAGAAAGAAGCAATAGAGGTGCAGAAAGAGGGAAGAGAGGTACAGAAACAGGCAGGAAAGGTGCAGAAAGACCGAATAGGGGTGCAGAAAGAGGCAAGAGTGATACAGAAATTTGCAAAAGAGGTGCAGAAAGAAGCAAGAGCAGTGCAGAAAGAACCAACAGAGGTGCAGAAAGAGGCAAGAGGGGTGCAGAAAGAGGTAGGAGAGGTGCACACAGAGGCAAGAGGGGTACAGAAAGAGGCAGGAGGGGTACAGAAAGAAGGAGGAGAAGTGCAGAAACAAGCAACAGAGGTGTTGAAAGAGGCACGAAGGGTGCAGAAAGAGCAAGAGAAGTGCAGAAAGAGGCAACAGAGGTACATAAAGAGGCAAGAGAGGTGCAGAAACAGGCAGGAAAGGTGCAGAAAGAGGGAACAGGGGTGCAGAAACAGGCAAGAGGAATACAGAAATTTGCAAAAGAGGTGCAGAAAGAAGCAGGAGCAGTGCAGAAAGAACCAACAGAGGTGCAGAAAAAGGGAAGAGGGGTACAGAAAGAGGTAAGAGAAGTGCAGAAAGAAGCAAAAGAGGTGCAGAAAGAGGCAAGAGAACTGCAGAAAAAGGCAAGAGAGGTTCAGAAAGAGGAAGGAGAGGTGCGCAAAGAGGCAAGAGGGGTAGAGAAAGAGGCAAGAGGGGTGCAGAAGGAAGCAAAAGAAGTGCATAAAGAAGCAACTGAATGGTGGCTTCTGGTGAGACAGACCCATGATATGGAACATGCACTAGCTAAATCGAGAGGCATTCGATCTCTACTGAAATTTAAAGCAATTTGGGGGATCTGTTCTAGTCTCAATATGTTTAGCTTTTTTATGCTCTCAGAAGAAGCAATTATGTGTTTTTAATCTTTTTACTGGCTGGATTTGTCTAATTTTGTTCTTAGTTTCATGTCAGGGTCAAACGTAAAGGCTTTATCGATTTGGAATAATGCTGTCTATGTATTTAATTATGTTTTTCTGATTTTTCTACCTGTTGGCAAAATAAAAATTTTAAAAGAAGCAACAGAGTTGCAGAAAGAGGCAATAAAGGTGCAGAAAGAAGCAAGAGAGATGCAGAAAGAAGCAAGTGAGGTGCAGAAAGAGGCAAGAGAGGTGCAGAAAGAAGAGAGTGATGTTCCGAAAGAGGCAAGAGAAGTGCAGAAAGTGGCAGTTGAGGTGCAGAAAGAGGCAAGAGAGGTATAGGAAGAAGCAAGATAAGCGTAGAAAGAGGCAAGAGAAGTGCAGAAAGAGGCACTTGAGCTGCAGAAAGAGGCAAGGGGGTTTACAGAAAGAGTCTTGAGAAGTGCACAAAGAGGCAAGAGAAGTGCAGAAAGAGGCAAGAGAGGTGCAGAAGGAAGAGAGTGGGGTGCAGAAACAGGCTAGTGAGGTGCAGAAAGAGGCAAGTGAGGCACAGAAAGAGGCAAGAGAGGTGCAGAAAGTGGCAAGAGATCTGCAGAAAAAGCAACAGAGGTGCTGAAAGAGGTAAGTGAGGTGCAGAAAGGGGCAAGTGAAGTGCAGAAAGAAGACAGTGAGGTGCAGAAAGAAGAAGAAAGGTGCAGAAAGAAGCAAGAGAAATGCAGAAAGAGGCAAGAGAGGCAAAGAAAGAAGAGAGGTTTGTGCACTCTTAGTACCAATTTAACACCCACATTTACCAATAAGTAACATGTGACCATTCCAGCTTTGCAAAGGGCCTTCCACCACGCTGTAATACATGACGCTGCATTTTTGGGAACATTTGAGCCATTTGAGCTAGAAACAAGGCTTTTTTTGTTCAAATCTGCAGATTAGGCAGCAGATGATGGAATATTTGGCAAATGCGGAAAATGTTTAATTATGTGAAAATTGGTGCAGCCGAACAGTCACATAATTCCAGTGGCCCTGCTCATACCTCCGCCTAAGTCCAGAAGTGCTCCTCAGTGGCGCCTTCTTTTTTGTGTCTCATTGAGTTTATAGTTTAGCTTCTATGGAAACGAGGAAGACTAAACCTGAGGTTACCACTCCACAACACAGACTACAATACCACATAATTACTCTCCAAACACACATAATCCCACTCCACATAATTCCTATACACTAAATACCACATACTTTCTATCCACATAATTTCACCGCACAACATACCACATAATTCCACGTCACACAATGTACATCCACTCCACTCCAAAAACATTAGTAACAAACTTTTACATTTACAACGCCAATAGCTCTAACTCTCGCAAATGCGAGACCTATTACATTACAAATGCTTCTTTAACTGGTAGTCGTGTTTGCAAAGTGGTGCAGAAAGGGCTGGGCCCCCGACCAGCTCTCAGAAATTCCGCTGCGTAGGATTTACAGGAGATACCAGGAGGGCTTCTTTGCCCCCAAAGTCCCTCAGGAGTAAAGTGGACTTCATCCCCCAACCAGTACTGTGCCAGGAGGCGCGTTTGCAGAGTGGTGGAGAAAAGAGGGCGTGGCCTCCGAAGACCTCTTAGCAATCCCACTGTGTGGGACTTAGTGGAGGTAATAGGAGAGGTAGTTGGCCCCCAAGGACAACCTTGGGGGCCAACTATCCCTCCTATTACCTCCAGTAAGTCCCACACAGCGGGATTGCCAAGTTGTCACAGCAGGCCACGCCCCCTTTCCCCACCACTCTGCAAACGCACTCCCTGGCATGCTCTTGGATGGGGATTAAAGTCCTCTTCCCTGCTGGGGGTCCTTAGGGGCCAACTAGCCTACCTGATACCTCCAGTATGCCCCAGATAGTGGGATCGCTGATAGGTGGACACAGGCCATGCCCCCTTTGTCCACCACTCTGCAAACGCACCTCCTGGTGTGTTCTAAATTAGGGGATTAAGTCCCCTTCATTCCTGAGGGTCCCTGGGGTCCAGCTAGCCCACCAGGTACCTCCAGTAAGCTTCACAAAAAAAGATTTAGGAGGAGGGTCCTAGGGAATAGTTTAAAGACCTGCACAGGATTACATCCCCAATTATTTACTTAAATACAACATACAGAATCCTTGGGTCTTTCATGAAAAAATGAATGGTTAGAGACACTAACAAAATCACACAGACCTAACTGTGGGATAATCCCTTTCAGGACGTAATCCCTCACCCACCAAAGGTGGCACGCTTCATCATCTGGGATTCTCCTCTTGGTGGAAAACCTAGTTCCACCAAGGGCTACAACCCCTCTCTGAGAGGGAGGAGCTCAGGGATGTTTTAGTATCTACTCTAAAAGGTTATTCTAAATCCACCACATGAGAGAGAATGGGTTTGGGGGAGGGCGCAGCGCAACAAAACAATTTTTAACGTGTAGGGATTGATGTTAAAACTAACTAGTGAGAACAAATGTGTTCTTTATTTGTGTGTTCTCACTGTCAGGATTAAAAACAGTGCACCTGCAGTATAGATTTAAACCGCATGTGTCAGACGAAATATAAGGTCAACATGTTTCAGCCGTGATGACCCGCAAGGTATCAGGGCTGTCGTCAGGACCTAAACCGATGCTGCTGCAAATGAACACGTGTATGGTGAACACAAAAGTAAAAATAGTGATACTGAAATACGGAACCACTGGTGCATCCGGCTTCAGTTCAAAGAATGGTGACTGTACCTAATAGGAACAGATGCAAAAGCAATTATAGAAACATCAGTGACTCTGAAAATGAACTGTTACAGACTATGCATGTGGGATCCTAGGTCTCACCACAATACGTAGTACAACTAAATGTGATAAGAAGGTCAAAATTGGCTTAGAATACCTCACCTCTACCTGGCGACAGCTCAGGGAAGGGGGCACCGCTCTACAGATAAATGTGAAATGTGCAAATATTTATTTAACACTGCATGCCAGTGGCATGAGAGCCTACCAAACACAAGGCACAATCATTAAGAACTGATTAAAGAGAAAAGAAATGATTAAAAAGAAACCCTTGATGTATAGAAAACAGCCCAGGCACTGATGCCTCGTCTGTCTTACTTGGAACGCTATTAAATAGCTGTCTGTTTACATGGACACTTAGACATCTAGCATGTAGTGGTATTCAATGCAATCCAACACCCTAGGTGTGAAAACTCCTAGAGTCTAACTAGAGTCCATCATGCATTCAAGAGAATTGCTGTCTTCACTGTTTTCAACTCCACTTATTTCGGTGCAAGACCGCAAGAGTTAGCCCTGCTCAGCTATGCCTTCCTCATCTCAATAAACCGAGAGAGAGTCATGGCCAAATGAGCACAGTTATGACCAGCACCACTAGCCAGTTATATACATTGTGGTGATTTGACAAAACATCCATTGCACTAAGCGCAGTGTTATTGTGACTCAACAAGTCACCATGAAACCCCCATATCTAAATGCATCGATGCTAGATGCTACATGCATAAACAATGCTAAATGCATACACAATGCGCCGCTCCTATGACCCAAACACTCACCTCTCCGTCGATACCCCGGACCTGGTTCAAGCTGCAACCGGAGATGAGCGTAAAGGGTCAAGCGATTCCTTTAAATAGTGCGCCTAGATGTTCAAAGTAAATACCGGTGTGTGATTTCGCACAGGATTGCCGGGAGATGTAGTCCTGAGTGCATGACAGGGCATATTAATCGTGCATGCGCTTCAAAAGACCAGACTATTACGCAATTGATGCGCGAAAGTGGCGGGGCATGACGGGAGTGGTAGTCAAATGCCCTCTAATTGTAAAAATCAGGTCCTGAAAACTTTATTGTTCCCGTTTGCATGTGCCATGCAAACGTCTTTTATTTAGCGAAAATAAGTCCACAGCACTTTGCCCCTTAGTTTGAAATTAAGCCCAGAGTTCAAGCGTCCCGTGAATGTCCATGGTCAGACGCGGGCGTCAGTCTTGTACAGACATCGCATGACCCCTGCATGCATGTCTGAACACGACCACCGTATTGAATATACTAATGTCGATGTCTACGTTTATCAAGCACAACAGCAGGAGGTGAAAACACCAATATCCCGTGAGTGTTGGCAGCCAATATTGTCTCACCACTGCTTATCAGTGGCCCTTTATAGTGGAAAGATAATATAACATCAAGGTGAATCACTTGAATATTCATAGTGGTGTTTCTATGTTCACCCTAACCATGTGGGTATCCATTATTCAAAATGTAAATAAACACACACACCAAGGGTAGAGTCACGAGTGTATAGCTCCAACACCCAGTCTCCCACCAAACAGACAGTCATGCAGATCACAAGGGAAAACCAGAGAGTAATGTTGATCCCTTATGTCTTCTCACTGTGTGATCCCATCAAGTATATCCTCCCCAGGAAAATAGATGACTATTGCATATAATATCCAGAATAGAGCCACACAATCACCTAAACCGATATCTACCTAGCAGGAGTAGGTGATCCATAAGGCACAAGAGCCTAGATGATAGGGGAAAAATTACAGAAGCTGCAGTGGACTATGCTGAAAGTTTACAGTGGATTCATAGGGATACCCAGGGAATGCCATCATTCAGACCCAAATTATCACTCTGTAATCTGTGTACCCATCTCTGTTCACGTCTAAAGAGATACGTGGAGATATCTGTCACGTGAGATGGGATATATGGTTGTTCTAAAACCGTCCAACTTAGATCATCTGGTGAATGTTTTTTTCAAGAAAATGATTGGTGAGTTTGGTTGAAGCCTATCTGCAACGGATGGTACTCTTATGTTCTAAAATGCGAGTCTTGACCTTTCGTGTGGTCATTCCCACGTATCGCAGATCGCAGGGACAGGTGATCAAATAGATGAGTCTATCACTATTACAGTTTGTATGTCGAGACTGTGTCTATGGTTTGATGGTACCAATATCGATCGAAACAGTGTGTTTAGTTTGTGGACAGACCGCACAAGTACCACAAGGAAAATGCCCTTTGACAGCTGGTAGATTCCATAGAGTAGTTTGACCCCGAGGTTTCTGATTTCTAGGCCGTGTATGGACCAACTGGTCTTTGATATTCATACTTCTCTTGAAGGCAAACAGAGGTCGAGGAATGGGAGTGTTCCCAATGTTTAAGATATTCCAATTCTGAAGGATACTTTTTTGATTTTATTAGAGAAGCTACAAAAAGTGTTCACACATGTGAGTCTTGAATTACATTCCTTAGGTGTACCCGGCTCAATTAGGGCCTCCCTGTTGTTATTAGCTGCCTGTTTCATTGACCTCCGTATCAATTTCTTGGGATAGTTTCTCTCTTGTAGTTGGGAGGCCAGATTCTTGGCATGTTTCTCGTATTTCGATCTTCAAGAACAATTCCTCCTAATCCGTAGAAACTGCCCATATGGCAAATTGTCTCGAAGGGACTTAGGATGATAGGTATTGTATGACAGTAGCGAATTCCTGGCCATTGGTTTCCTGAAAAGTTCGGTCCCCAGGCCGTCACCTTCTGGAAAAATACGAATGTCAAGGAATGGTAAACTGGTGTTACTGTATTCATAGGTGAAGTTCAGAAATTCATTCCTACTGTTCAACCAAAGATGAAATTCTGTGATGGTGTTGGATGTGCCACGCCAAATGACGAACACGCTGTCAATATAGCGTTTCCATACCAGGATGTGCTCCTTGTACGGATTATTCTCTGACAAAATATGGTCCTGCCCGAACAGTGTACATAGAGATTCGCCAGGCTTGGGGCAAAAACACTGCCCATGGATGTTCCTGATATTTGCAAGAATAGTTGATCTTCAAATTGAAGTTTTTTTCTTTCATCGCAAGGCGAGCACATCTCATGATGAAGTGGACCGGGGAGATGGTATCCATTTCTCTGTTCTCAAGAAGTATTTGTATCGCCACCAGTGTCTCGTCTTGGGGATTCAAGTGTACAAGGACTCGACGTCGAAAGAGACTAGATAGTCTCTAGTAGCATCAAACGGAGTCTCTTCCAGTAATCTGAGGATGTCCTTTGTGTCCTGGAGGTACGTAGGCATTTCTATCACCAGTGGTCGCAGAAAATGATCTACGAACGTGGAGAGAGGTTCCAGTAAAGACCCTATCCCAGAGATTATGGGATGACTGGGCGGAGGTCTTTGCTCCTTATGTATTTTTGGCAATACGTAAAAATATGGAGTTACTGGATGGGATATAGTGAGAAAAGAGGCTTCTTGTGTAGTAATCCAGCCATTCTCTTTAGCCTCCTCAACTAGCATTTTTATCTCAGTTTGCAACCTGTTGGTGGGATCCATTTTCAGTGGTTTATAGAAGCGTCTGTTCTCAAGCTGTCTTAAACATTCAGTCCGATAGGCAGATGTATTCATGAGGATGAGAGCGCCTCCTTTATCTGCTGGCTTAATGGTGATGGATTTATCATTAGCCAGAGCCTTCATTGCCAGTTGTCACACCAGGTGAGATTCTGATATTGCCTCTCATTGCCCTTACATAGAGTAGTAACTTTATCCATAACAGCTTTCTCAAAAGTGAGTACCTCTGGGGGAACCAGTGGTGCAGGTGGATTAAAGGTGGACCTGTTTTTGAGGCCAGTGTTGGTACATGTTTCTCCCTCAACTACAGTTGTTCTGTCCTTGAAGAAAAAGTTCAAGCGTATCTTCCGGAAAAACTGTGCCAACTTTTGTTTTATTAGGAAGGTGCCTCCTTTATGCGAAGGTACATACCCTAGTCCTTTATTCAGAATTGATGACTCATCCTCACTGAGCTGACGGTCACTGAGGTTTACGACTAGGTCGTGTCGTGGCTGCTCCCCGCTAGAGCACCGGTCATGCTCCGTGTTGTTCTCGGGGATGGTGGCGGGCTCCAATGCACGTGGGCTTGCTGATTCTGTCGTCTTCCTCTTGACCGTCCCCGGCCAGGCGCTAAAAAGGCTGGTTGGAGAAAAACTGCGGTTGAGGTTGGTAAGGAAACATTGGTGCCTGTAAAGGTGGGTTGGGATATCCATAAGGTACGGGTGGCCACCATTGTGATGGTTGAGGGGTGGTCCGCCACGACCACCTCTCCAGTTATTCCTGTTCCTTCGACTTGCACCCCTCCCTTTAGGGTCTCCATGGCTAGATGATTCTGAATCGCTAGACCAGTCTTCACTCCCAGATTTGGAGTAGTTTGAACCATATCTCTTGCCTTTCTGATTGTACTGTACTGGGACATAATCATCACTGGTTCTGGGGTACTCCTTTTCGAAAGGTAATCGTGCAAGATCTTTCTTAAATTTGGAAATTTTCGTGGCTAGAATCGAGTCTTTAAACTCTTTGTTGGTTTTATTCGTCTCTTCTGCTTGTTTTTGTAAAGAGTTGTTGAGATAGCCACTTTGATTTGGGACTCCAAAGTCTGTATCTCTATGAGGATTGTGTCTGCAATCCGTTTGGCAGTACTAATTATAAGGATTAGCCAATCACGCGTACATCGCCATGCGATGAGTGACCAATCCTTAAGAAACACTTTATCCTCCAAGAACAGTCTTGGGGTGTTAGTGACGATCAATCCCGTGGGGGCACAATTGCCCTTTAGATACTCCGTCATTATTGCTCAATGGATATATATACGGGAGTGGGATTTTTTTAACAAAAGTAATTTGAACCAATCGTCGCCCTGTGTGGAAGGCCCACCCTGGATGGTGTCTATTATACTTGGTGTGGCCAGAATTGCTTGGACCATAGCCTCATCGAAGGCTAGGCCCTGTAATTCTGTCATGATGACAAATAAAGACAAATAAATGTATAGGGTTTCAAAAAATCAAATTTACTCTTCGGAGCGGAAAGAACAGCAAGTCTACTCAATGAAGACTGCAATAATATGGACCTGCAGCCGGGGCTGCACAGAAATGCTTCACAAAAAAGATTTAGGAGGAGGGTCCTAGGGAATAGTTTAGAGACCTGCACAGGATTACATCCCCAATTATTTACTTAAATACAACATACAGAATCCTTGGGTCTTTCGTGAAAAAATGAATGGTCAGAGACACTAACAAAATCACACAGACCTAACTGTGGGATAATCCCTTTCAGGACGTAATTCCTCACCCACCAATGGTGGCATGCTTCATCATCTGGGATTCTCCTCTTGGTGGAAAAACCTAGTTCCACCAAGGGCTACAACCCCCTCTCTGAGAGGGAGGAGCTCAGGGATGTTTTAGTATCTACTCTAAAAGGATATTCTAAATCCACCAGATGAGAGAGAATGGGTTTGGGGGAGGGCGCAGCGCAACAAACATTTTTTTAACGTGTAGAGAGTGATGTTAAAACTAACTAGTGAGAACAAATGTGTGCTTTATTTGTGTGTTCTCACCTTCAGGATTAAAAACAGTGCACCTGCAGTATAGATTTAAACCGCATGTGTCAGATGAAATATATGGTCAACATGTTTCAGCCGTGATGACCCGCAGGGTGTCAGGGCTTTAGTCAGGACCTAAAGAGATGCTGCTGCAAATGAACACGTGTATGGTGAACACAAAAGTAAAAATAGTGATACTGAAATACGGAACCACTGGTGCATCCGGCTTCAGTTCAAAGAATGGTGACTGTACCTAATAGGAACAGATACAAAAGCAATTATAGAAACATCAGTGACTCTGAACATGAATTGTTACAGACTAT